>NW_026488047.1:0-11823 GCF_026875155.1 Cherax quadricarinatus | reverse complement strand
TGGGTTTTGGGGGGGTTTCTTCCGAAGAGATGATGGACCAAGGCGTCCAGAATACATATGATGTCGTGCCGAATAGGTAAACTTTCCGATTTTGGCTGAAATAGCAACGCTTTTCTTGCCGAATAAGGCAAGCGAATGTTTGTGTATGCATAATTTCGCAATTATAAACTTGCTTAAAATATATTTAGTTGGATTAGGCTAAATTAAATTGCGCTTGTTATAGTAAGGTTCAGGTAAGTTTTCTAAGGTACTTTGGTATAAAATTATTAATTTCTACATTAACATAAATGGAAAAATATATATTTAAACGAGCTTAATTTAAATGAATTCTTTGTGATTGACCAAGTTTTACCTATTTAGCACGACACCACAACACACACACACACTCACACACACACACACACACACACACACACATTAGTTAGTTAAAGATTAGCGGTATTCTCCCGGCCCGGGCCTTTTCCAAGTGGTGGCCCGGCCTTGGCTCCCTCTTTAGGGAGTGTCTGAGACCTAAGTCTCCCATGGGAGGAGGCACAAGTACCTCCATCTTGGGACCAACTGTCCCAGGCCTAGCCACAAGCTAGTGCCTCTCTGGTCTGCCATCCCCGCCCCAAGGGGGCAAATGGGAATGACAGTCTTATGAGCTAAAGGCTCGGGCTCAGGCACCTACCCTACCCTAGAAGGTTAGGCATGGTGTCGATCACACACACACACAACACACACACACACACACACACACACACACACACACATTAGTTAGTTAAAGATTAGCCGGTATTCTCCCGGCCCGGGCCTTTTCCAAGTGGTGGCCCGGCCTTGGCTCCCTCTTTAGGGAGTGTCTGAGACCTAGTCTCCCATGGGAGGAGGCACAAGTACCTCTCATCTTTGGGACCAACTGTCCCCAGCTAGCCACAAGCTAGGCCTCTCTGGTCTGCCATCCCCGCCCCAAGGGGCAAATGGAATGACAGTCTTATGAGCTAAAGGCCGGGCTCAGGCACCTACCCTACCCTAGAAGGGTTAGGCATGGTGTCGATCACCCCACACACACAACACACACACACACAACACACACACATATTATATATATATAATATATATATATATTATATATTATATAAAATATATATATGTATGTAAGATTTTATGTAATTTTTTTCTTGGGATATATAGGAAGGTTTGGTTTCTTTTAAGAATAAATAATCTAAATTGTTGTAATTAAATTTTTTTGCTTGTTTAAATTTCGTAAGACTGTGGGTTAAGACGCTTAGTATTAATTGCAAAAATATATTGATTTTCCTTGCTGCTTCTGAAGTGTCGGGAGACGTGTGCACTCTCCTGAAGTGTCGGGAGACGTGTGCACTCTTCTGAAGTGTCGGGAGACGTGTGCACTCTCCTGAAGTGTCGGGAGACGTGTGCACTCTTTTGAAGTGTCGGGAGACGTGTGCCACTTCCTGAAGTGTCGGGAGACGTGTTCACTCTCCTGAAGTGTCGGGAGACGTGGGCACTCTCCTGAAGGGTCGGGAGACGTGTTCACTCTCCTGAAGTGTCGGGAGACGTGTGCACTCTCCTGAAGGGTCGGGAGACGTGTTCACTCTCCTGAAGGGTCGGAAGACGTGTGCACTCTCCTGAAGTGTCGGGAGACGTGTTCACTCTCCTGAAGGGTCGGGAGACGTGTTCACTCTCCTGAAGGGTCGGGAGACGTGTTCACTCTCCTGAAGGGTCGGGAGACGTGTTCACTCTCCTGAAGGGTCGGGAGACGTGTTCACTCTCCTGAAGGGTCGGGAGACGTGTTCACTCTCCTGAAGGGTCGGAAGACGTGTGCACTCTCCTGAAGGGTCGGGAGAAAGTGTTGCACTCTCTGAAGGGTCGGAGACGTGTTCACTCTCCTGAAGGGTCGGGAGACGTGTGCACTCCCCCTGAAGGGTCGGGAGACGTGTTCACTCTCCTGAAGTGTCGGGGGACGTGTGCACTCTCCCGAAGTGTCGGGAGACGTGTGCACTCTCCTGAAGTGTCGGGAGACGTGTTCACTCTCCTGAAGTGTCGGGAGACGTGTTCACTCTCCTGAAGTGTCGGGAGACGTGTGCACTCTCCTGAAGTGTCGGGAGATGTGTGCACTCTCCTGAAGTGTCAGGAGACGTGTGCACTCTCCTGAAGGGTCGGGGAGTGTGCACTCTCCTGAAGGGTCGGGAGACGTGTGCACTCTCCTGAAGGGTCGGGAGACGTGTGCACTCTCCTGAAGGGTCGGGAGACGTGTGCACTCTCCTGAAGGGGTCGGGAGACGTGTGCACTCTCCTGAAGGGTCGGGAGACGTGTGCACTCTCCTGAAGGGTCGGGAGACGTGTGCACTCCTGAAGGGTCAGAAGACTGTGCACTTCCTGAAGTGTCGGGAGACGTGTGCACTCTCCTGGAGGGTCGGGAGACGTGGGCACTCTCTGAAGTGTCGGGAGACATGGGCACTCTCTGAAGTGTCGGGAGCACTCTCCTGAAGTGTGGGGAGTGGGGCACTTCCTAAAGTGTGGGAGGTGGGAAATCCCCCTAAAGGGTTGGGGAAGTGGGCATCTCCTGAAGTGTCGGGAGCGGGGCACTCTCCGAAGTGTCGGGAGACGTGGGAACTTCCTGAATTTTTTCGGGGAGTGGGAATTTTGAAGGGTGGGGGACGTGTTCACTCTTTGAAGGGTGGGAGAGTTTTCACTCCCCTGAAGGGTCGGGAGCGTGTTACTCCCCTAAAGGCGGGAGAGTGTGACTCCCCTGAAGGGTCGGAAGAGTGGGATTTCCCCTAAAGGGTCGGGGTGTGTTCACTCCCTAAAGGGTGGGAGACTGTGCCTCCTAAAGGGTCGGGCCGTGTGCACTCCCCTGAAGGGTCGGGGAGACGCGTGCACTTCCTGAAGAGTCGGGAGAGCGTGCCTTCTGAATGGTCGGGAGGGTTCACTCTCCGAAGAGTCGGGGGGGAGCGTGCACTCTCTTTCGCATCATCCTCTGTCTCTTTCCTACACTTTTGTCACCCTCCTCCCACTCCCCCACCCTTCCCCTTTCCTTTAAAATCATCGTCCTTTCACTCTTTCAGCACCCCCCAAACCCCCCCTCGCATCAGTGTCCTTTTATCTTGCTCCCACCCTTCTCCGCCCCTTACCTTCGAAAGGGTTTTTTAAGAAAGATGATTGATTAAGCAAAAAAAGCCCCAAGGCCCCTTTTTTTTTCCAAAGTTTTCTTAAAAAGTGAACCATTAATAGTTTTTTAATTATATCACCCCCAAAAAAGGTTTTAATAACTTTATTGGGGGGAAAATGCAAAATTAATTATTTTAGTCAGGGATAAGTCTTTCATTTTTATGCCCAATAAGCCTAACTTCACTATAGGCAATTTTTTTCAAATTCCCGATAATACAATAAGAAACCCCTTGACGAGCATAATGGGAGTCTCAGCACTGTTTTTGAAGAGTTCTGCGAGGCAGCAAAACATTTAAAGTTAATGTGATGGGGGTTTTATTTTTAAAATTTTAGTAAGGCTTTTGATAGGGGTTTTCACTAAAAAAACTTCAAAAAAAAAAGGGCAGTTCGTGGCCAAAAGGGGTTTAAAGTTCATTGTGGGGTAGTCATGGTGATAGGCAACAAAATTTTAATTAAGGAGTAAGTAGGACAAAGCAAAATGCTTCTTAATAATGGGTTAGAAAACCTTCCAAATAGATATCCTTTTTTAAAAATATTTAAATTTTTAATTTTATAAATTGGCATTTTGGTTGTAAAATTTTAGTTTTGCTAATTCTTCTTACAGAAATTTGGCATGGTATGGGTAATCTTTGTCGTTTTTTGTTTAGCAAATTTTTATAAGATATTTTGAATAAAAATTACTCAGAAAAAAAAAAACTCCCCGATACCAAAGGTTGGGTAGTGGATGTGGCTCTGTCTGTGGGCCCTTTTAATGGAGTGTGAAGCTTTCTACCAATTAAACTCATGGTCTTTTCTTTATTTTTCTAGGGAAAGTGAGATAAATGGAGTAATTTTACTTCCGAAATATGTATTCATGATGTGGTAAACATTTTAAACTCGGTTTTTCGTAAGGGCAACTAAGAATATTCTAAAAGTGTTTTTATTTGAATTACGAAAACATTTTTTTAAAAGTGGTATTCACTCCTATGGTTTTTAGAGTAATTTTTGGGTTGTGTTTGAGTTTTTGTTACCGGAGTTTAACCCCGGAGAGAGTTCCCGGGGGTCAACGCCCCCGCGGCCCGGTCTGAGACCAGGCCTCCTGGTGGATCAGAGCCCCCATCCCGGCTGTTTTCTGCTGGTGCACGCAAACAACATACAGCCACAGCCCCGGGTGATCCCGGAAAATGACTTTAGGTGCTGTGATGGAAAGTTCAAGAAATTTATGAAACTTCATCCAACTTACAGTATCCACAAATGTTTCATTGATGAAGTTTTTCATGAAGCTGAGAAAAACCTACAGGACAGAGCGTAACGCCGAGTACAAGCTTGAGAATTTGTTGGTTTTTAACCATATAATGAAGATCTCTCGCCTCCCACAAGCTCCTGAATACTTACTTCAATGTTACGGTTGTCTTTAAATAAAACAGTACCGTAAAACAAAAATTATTTAAAAATTCTCCCAGAGAATTTTTGGGTTATGTATACTCCATCCTTTATCGAGTTGGAACTTTATTATTATTATTAATTATTATTATTATTATTTATTATTATTATTATTATTATTATTATTATTATTATTATTATTAATCTCTATTTCTGCAACGTACAGTGACCACAGCTGACTTATTATGAAGGGAATTTCGGGAAAATGAGGTCAGTTTTGTCCCCAGGATGCAACCCACACTAGTCGACTAACACCAAGATACCTATTTTTACTGATAAGTGAACATGGACAGCAGAAGTCTTAAGGAAAAGCTTCCTAATGTTTCCACCCGTACCGGGGATCGAACAACCTATTATCTTTATCCATGCCTTCACAGCCCTGGAGGTTTACCTGGAGGTTATTCCGGGGATCAACGCCCCCGCGGCCCGGTCCATGACCAGGCCTCCCGATGGAACAGGGCCTGATCAACTAGGCTGTTACTGCTGGCCGCACGCAGTCCAACGTACGAGCCACAGCCCGGCTGATCCGGCACTGACTTTAGGTATCTGTCCAGCTCTCTCTTGAAGGCAGTCAGGGGTTTTATTGGCAATTCCCCTAATGCTTGATGGGGACTGTTGAATAGTCTTGGGCCCCGGACACTTAAGGTGTTTTCCCTTAGTGTACTAATGGCGCCCCTACTTTTAATTGAGGGCGTTTTGCATCGCCTGCCCAGTCTTTTACTTTCGTAGGGAGTGATTTCTGTGTGCAGATTTGGGACCATTCCTTCCAAGATTTTCCAAGTGTAGATTATGATATATCTCTCCCTCCTGCGTTCCAACGAGTACAAGTCAAGTGCTTCCAAGCGTTCCCAGTAGTTAAGGTGCTTGACAGAACTTATTCGTGCAGTAAAGGATCTCTGTACACACTCTAGATCTGCGATTTCACCTGCTTTGAATGGAGATGTTAATGTACAGCAGTATTCCAGCCTAGAGAGAACAAGTGATTTGAAAAGGATCATCATGGGCTTGGCATCTCTCGTTTTGAACGTTCTCATATAACCATCTATCATTTTCTTTGCATGGGCGAATCGTGGCACTGTTGTGATCCTTGAAAGCGAGATCCTCAGACATTACTACTCCCAGGTCCCTTACATTATTTTTTCCGCCCTATTGTATGGCCAGAGTCTGTAGTATACTCTGTTCTAGTTATTATCTCCTCCAGTTTTCCATAACGGAGTAGTTGGAATTTTGTCCTCATTGAACATCATATTGTATACCGTTGCCCACTGGAAAACTTTGTTTATATCTTCTTGGAGGTTAACCGCATCCTCAGCAGATGACAGCCTCATGCAGATCCTAGTATCATCCGCAAAGGATGATACGGTGCTGTGATGTATAATCTCTGTCTATATCTGATATGAGGATGAGGAATAAGATGGGGCGAGTACTGATGCCTTGTGGAACAGAGCTCTTCACTATGGCACCTCCGATTTAACTTTGTTGACCACTACTCTTTGTGTTCAATTTGTTAGGAAGTTGAAGATCCATCTCCCTACTTTCCCAGTTATTCCCTTTAACACGTACTTTATGGGCTATTACGCCATGATCGCATTTGTGGAAATGCTTTTGGAAAGTCTGTGTATATTACATCTTGCATACTGATTTTCTTTCCAGTGCATCCAAGGCCATATCATAGTGATCCAGTAGTTTGTGAGAGGCAGGAGCGATCTGCCCTGAACCCATGTTGCCCTGGATTGTGCAGAGTTTGGGATCCAGGTGATTTGCAATCCTGCTTATTAGCACTCTTTCAAGATTTTTATGATGTGGGACGTCAGAGCTATTGGTCTATATGTTCTTAGCTAATGCTTTGATGCCACCTTATGGTGTGGGGCTATATATCCGTTTGTTTTTAAGTGACAGTGGATTTCACCCATGTCCAAGCCCTCCTCCATAGTGTATTTAGGGCACGCGAGAGGGATTTCTTGCAGTTCTTAATGAAAACAGAGTTCCACGAGTCTGGGCCCGGGCTGAGTGCATGGGCATGTTGTCATGGCTTTTTCGAAATCTATCGGAGTTAGGGTAGTGTCGGAAAATACTGGCATACATTTATGGAGTTTTGAGGCTCATTCATGAGAAATCATTTGGGTCGTCGATCCTCAGACTGATTAATGGTTCACTAAACACAGAGTTGTACTGGGATTTCACCTATCTCACCTCATTCCTGCCTTCACAGCCTCATCTCATTCCTGCCTTCACAGCTCTCACTTCATGACTCACGAATGGTTTCTCTCACCTCATTCTTGCCTTTACTCCCTTCTCCCTCACCTTATTCCTGCCTGTACTCCCTTCTCCCTCACCTCATTCCTGCCTTCACAGCCTTACACCCTCGCCCCACTTCTCATCCCTGCCTTCACAGCTGTTCACCACCTCACCCCTTTCCCCTCACCCCTTACACAACACCAAGCCGCTGGTAATTAAACTTTGTTTTGTGTAGCAAAGGCTAGCTGGTGTGACCACAGTGTCCCCTCTTTCACTACCCCCTCCACATCCCTTCTCCCCTCCTCCGTTTTCCCCTCCACCTTTCCCCCCACCTCTCCCTACCCTTGGTACTAGCTCTCCTTCAACCCCTACTCTCCGTACCCTCTCCCACAACCCCCATCCCCATCCCCGTCTCTCTTTACCCCCTCCCTCCCCTATCCCCCTCCGTCTCTCCTCTCACCAACACTAATTATCTAAGTTACTCAAACGTGAAATTGAATCCTGCGCTGTTTTACTGTTAGTGTTCTTATTTTATTTTCATATGTTCAATCCTGCCTATTGTATATATGGGTTGTATGTATGTATGTATGTGTTGCCGTATGTTGGGATAGCTCTCTGTATGTGACTATAAGTGTTAAATATGTATGGCTGTGTTTGTATGCTGAATGTGTGTGTAGTTATATGCAAGTATATCTTTAACTGGGTGAGTGTATGTATTTGTGTGTGTATGTGTATGTGTGTTTGTGTATGCACTCATCTAATTGTGGTTGCAGGGGTCGAACTCAGCTTCTGGCCCCGCCTCCCTACCTGGAGTCTACCTGGAGGGTATTCCGGGATCAACGCCCCCGCGGCCCGGTTCACGACCAGGCCTCCCGGTGGATCAGGGCCTGATCAACGAGGCTGTTACTGCTGGTCGCACGCAATCCAACGTAGTAACCACAGCCGGCTGATCCAGCACTGTCTTTAGGTATCTGTCCAGCTCCCTCTTGAAGACAACCAGGGGTCTATTGGTAATTCCCCTTATGGCTGGTGGGAGGCTGTTGAACAGTCTTGGACCCCGGACACTTATTGCGTTTTCTCTTAGTGTACAGTGACGCCCCTACTTTTCACTTAGTGTATGTTGCATCACCTGCCAAGTCCTTTGCTTTCGTATGGAGTGATTGCTGTGTGCAGATTAGGAACCAGTCCCTCCAGAATCTTCCAGGTGGAGATTATGATATCTCTCTCTCGCCTGCGCTCCAGTGAGTACAAGTCAAGTGCTTCCAGGCGCTCCCAGTAGTTAAGGTGTTTGATGGACCTTATAAATGCAGTAAAAGGATCTCTGTACATTCTCTAGTTCTGCAACTTCACCTGCCTTGAATGGGGATGTTAATGTACAGCAGTATTCCAGCCTAGAGAGAACAAGCGATTTTAAAAAGGATCATTGGCTTAGCATTTCTTGTCTTGAATGTTTCATTATCCATCCTATCAGTTTCCTCGCAGATTTGATAGTGGCATTGTTGTGTCCTTGCTGGCCATTACTGCCTCTACCACCTCGCTATCTAGGTTATCCGCTTCTTGACCACTCTAAGACTGAAAAATTATTTCCTAACATCCCCATGACTCATCTGTGCCTTTAACTTCTGTGGGGATTTTAATGTAGTATAAGAATGAATACAATATTAAAAGACCATTTGTGGTCCTGGGGTACTCGTCCTTACGTTGAAAGCTTACAACCCCAGCAGCCGCGGTTCTGGGCTCTCCTTCGATATCGGCTTAGTTCGCAAGGGGGTTCAATAAAGCCAGTTACTATAAATAACACATCCGCCTGTCATATCACAGTATGTCAAGGTTATACGAAATGAGACTACATCTCTTACCTGTGTTAGGGTGACGGCTCGTTCATGACGGCTTTGATGGTTAGCTCTGTTCTCCTAACCCATAATACTGGGCACTTCAGTGATTCATTAGGCTGATATTGGGGGATGGGGGCAATATAACTTACCTGGCTCATTGCAGTGGGAGGCCTTGACTGTACAGTGTCACTTTAGGTCACACCATGAGTGGAGGTGGAGGTCCCCCCCCCCTCTCATTTTTTATGGTAGCACGAAAACTATAAATTAGGCACAAGGGTTTGATGCACTTAATCACCAGCGATAACTCACCAGTTATGTCGTATTGAAGGTAACTCAGCTCTCTCTTCACCCCTCGTCAGACTCTGGAACACTAACTAGAACAGTAATAGTGCAATTATTCTCAATACTCTTAAAAATGATTATGTGCATGTCAGCAGGTGTTAATTACATATTACGAAACACTGTTATGTAACGGTACTATACGTGGAGACTACAAAGGTTTATTACACAACTCTGAGAATGGGTTATAATATACATGACAGAATGCACTTTTAATGCACTAAAGAGTTTCCACCTCGGTAATATACCCTTTGTAGATGAATGGTTCAGAGAACCGATAAGTTGATAAATTAGACACATGTGCAAACACTTGGGTATCTTTATTGAGGAAACGTTTCGCCACACAGTGGCTTCATCAGTTCATACAAAGGAGAACGGGGAAGAACAGGAGGAATTTGAGGTAATCAGTCCCTCAGCCTTGAGTCTATGTGGTCAGTCCATCAATCTTGAAAAGAATACAGCATATGTGCGAAGAAGTAGCTTATATACCGTAGGCATATAAGCTAACTTCTGTTCTCCTGCTCTTCCCTGTTTTCCTTTGTATGGACTGATGTAGCCACTGTGTGACGAAACGTTTCCTCAATAAGATACCCAAGTGTTGCACATGTGTCTAATTTATCAATATACCTTTGGAGGGTACAGTACCTCAAGTCATAGTCTCGAATACCTGTACTTGGGAAGAGAAGCCCAGCAAACTCCTCTCTGTCCTTGGTCAGTCTTAGTCTTTCCTGATTATCTTAAGACTTGTACCGTAACACGAAACCTTTAAGAAATCGAGAAATCACATATGGGAGAAATATGTTACCCCCCTGTTTAGATCTTTGTCCCTACATTCTAGTTAACTGGAAAGATATAGCTGGTCACTGACTTATCAACACTAGGCAGATAACGAAGATTCAGTACATGTATGTAAGAGCGCATCATAGCAGAACCATCTCCATGCCTTTTCCACTTAGGTAATTAAAATTACACTAGTCCTTTAGGCACAACTAGCATCCCACTACTCCAGTCTTCATGATACACGTGAAATGACCAGACCTTGAATTTGTCCTCTTCTGACATGTTTCTGGTACCTCTCAGCTGATCTGGTTCTTGGTTTTCTTTCTTTTTCTCCCTCACTCATAACTGAAGATAGCCTAGGATAGTTAATGAGGTTTAAAGCCAATCATCTACACGAGGGTCATTGAGACTGCATGTGAACATGTTGGCCTACAACCAAAATACCCCTAAAACAGGCAATAAACAGTTCTCTCAATGTATATACACCGAGAGACTTATACTTACGAGTTGTAAATATCCGTGACTCAGGATGGAACATACAGTCCAACATAAACTTGGTTCTCCAGAATGTTTATCGTGGCGAGTCAGTGTGTATGGTCGTATTTAACCACTTATTGTCAAAAGCCCTGAATGACCTTAATGGTCAAAGTGCTTTGTAATTCCAACAATTTCCTGCCTCCCACCTGTTGCTGACGTTATTCCACCTGTTGCTGGTCACTCTTCCTGTTGTAGTCACTTTTCTTGTTACTGCTGATACATCACGCTGCCCATTCCTGACGCTCTTCCACCAATTCCTGATGCTATTCCTGACGTATTCCACCCATTCCTGATGCTATTTCTTCCATTCCTGACGCTATATATCCACCATTCCCGATGTTTATTTCTTCCATTTCTGATGTCATTCCTTCCATTTTCTGGCGCTATTCCACCCATTCCTGACGCTATTCCACCCATTTCCATTCCTGGTGCTATCTGGAGTATACCTGGAGAGGGTTTCGGGGGTCAACGCCCCCGCGGCCCGGTCTGAGACCAGGCCCTTTACACCCATTCTTGACGGTATTCCATCCATCCTGGCGTTATTCCACCTATTTGTTGGTGTCACTCCAATTGCTCACACCACTCAATTCTACCTGTTGCTCAGGCCACTCCACCTGTTGTTCACGGTACTTCATCCGTTGTTCAGGCCACTCTACCTGTTACTGACGTCACTTCCTCTATTGTTCACGCCAATTCACCTGTTGCTCGCGTTTTTCCACATACCTGTTGCTCACATCACTCCATTTGTGACTCGTGTCACACCATCTTTTTCCCACACCTGCAATTGACAACACTCCAACTGTAGCTGACATCACTCCATCTGCTGACGCCACTCCACCTACTGCTCGCACCATCCAACCTGTTTCTTGCTCCACTCCACAGGTTGCTGACACCACACCACCGGTTGCTGACACCACACCACAGGTTGCTGACACCACATCACAGGTTGCTGACACCACTCCACAGGTTGCTGACACCACGATGTTTTACCCAACATCATTCTTCCTTTATTTCGCAACAACGCTTCCCCCTTTTCCTTCAATCTTCGCCAACACTCTTACACATTTTTTTAACACTGTTCCCAACAGTCTTCTTAAACATTTTTGTAATCTCAACATTCTTCAACACTACCTCGTTCCAACCTTCATCAACCCTCTTTTACCCCTATGAACATTCTCCATTACTGCCGCCAAACTTCACAACAAATAATGCTCTAATATAGGTCCCTAAATGGGGCCAATATATCTGTAATACCTACGGAGACACTGGTCAGAGAAATAGCAAACATCGAACTAAAGTTAAGGGAATCTTACAGGAGTCAAGAAACGCGGGAAGAACTAAAAGCCATAAATGAAATTGAACGAAACCCAAAATATTTCCTTTCTTATGCCAAATCAAAGTCGAGAACAACATCCAGTATTGGGCCGCTACCTAAACGAGATGGGTCCTACACAGATGGCAGCAAGGAAATGAGTGGGCTACTTAAGTCCCAGTATATTCGTGGT
>NW_026488044.1:0-23763 GCF_026875155.1 Cherax quadricarinatus | reverse complement strand
TTTCTGAAAGGGGTTTGTCCCACCGAACGCTGCTTCAGTAAACCTGGGGGTCTTGAGCCCCCTTCCAATTTCTCAAGCGTTCGGGCACTATCTCGGGACTATGAGGAACCCAAAAACACGAAGACAGAAAAGCAGGTAAAACAACATGCATTGCTTTACGCACCCCTATACCTCCCAGTCGCACTGGGAGGGTTGCCTGATCCCATTGCTCATCCTCTAGTGACAGGTTCATTTGCCTTCTTAAAAGTTGATCTCAGGTGTGCGTCATATTCATCGAGCGTTGGGTTGTCAAAAGAGGGTGCACACCTCAAGAAGTAAGTGAGTCTTGGCATAGTAAGACACCTTGTGAGGAGATACAGAGCATCATGGGCATCAAGATCGCTTATTCTCTCCTCCATTCTCATCAGGTCATTCAATTTGTCCCTGAGGACAGTATCGATGGCCTGGTGACCCAGCGGTCCCCCCAAGAGGGTACTGTTGGACGGAGTGGTAGTTGAGACTTCCGGGAGGATTCTTCGCACAGCATTGATTATTTCCTGGTTCGCTGTGATGATATCACACTTTGGAGGGATTGAGGATGAGTCCCAAGTCTTCTCCCTGTGTTTTCAACAGTTGTAGGTCCCCCACGAGGGACTCTTTAGTACCTGCCAGAGTGCCGTCATCCAGGTACCAGATATTGAGCTCACTGCGTAGGCTGGAAGTTAGTTCTCTTACTGCCAAGCAGAAGAGAAGTGGAGCGAGTGGGTCACCCTGCTGAACACCCTCTCCAAACAAAAGAATTGAGGGTTTGCTGTAGCCGGCTGAAATGAAGGGAAAGAGACTGGGGAACATATATATATATATATATATATATATATATAATATATAATATATATATATATATATATATATATATATATATATATTATAATATAATATATATACATATATATATATGTCGTGCCGAATATGTAAAACTGGTCAATTAGCAAGAACTCATTTAAAATTATGTTCTTTCTGAAATTTTCTCTTATACGTTTAGAGATATATTTTTTCATTGATGTTAATGTAAAAATTTACAATTTTTCACCAAAAGAATCTTAGAAAACTTACCTAACCTTATTATAACAAGCGCAATTTATTTTAGCCTAACCCAACTAAATATATTTTAGATTTGTTTCCAATAATTTAATACTAAACCAACCCAGTGAAATATATTTTTTTCGTTAGGCTCAGAATGATTTTGGCGAAATTATTGCATACACAAATTTTACAGTGGTCCTATATGGCAAGATGAGCGTTGCTATTTAAGCCAAGATCGCAAGTTCTGCCTATTCGGCACGACATATATAAATAATTAAGAGTAAGACGGAGAATAGGATAGCAGATGAACAAGGAGGCTTTAGGAAAGGTAGGGGGTGTGTGGACCAGGTGTTTACAGTGAAACATATAAGTGAACAGTATTTAGATAAGACTAAAGAGGTCTTTGTGGCATTTATGGATTTGGAAAAGGCGTATGACAGGGTGGATAGGGGGGCAATGTGGCAGATGTTGCAGGTGTATGGTGTAGGAGGTAGGTTGCTGAAAGCAGTGAAGAGTTTTTACGAGGATAGTGAGGCTCAAGTTAGAGTATGTAGGAAAGAGGGAAATTATTTCCCAGTAAAAGTAGGCCTTAGACAAGGATGTGTGATGTCACCGTGGTTGTTTAATATATTTATAGATGGGGTTGTAAGAGAAGTAAATGCGAGGGTCTTGGCAAGAGGCGTGGAGTTAAAAGATAAAGAATCACACATAAAGTGGGAGTTGTCACAGTTGCTCTTTGCTGATGACACTGTGCTCTTGGGAGATTCTGAAGAAAAGTTGCAGAGATTGGTGGATGAATTTGGTAGGGTGTGCAAAAGAAGAAAATTAAAAGTGAATACAGGAAAGAGTAAGGTTATGAGGATAACAAAAATATTAGGTGATGAAAGATTGGATATCAGATTGGAGGGAGAGAGTATGGAGGAGGTGAATGTATTCAGATATTTGGGAGTGACGTGTCAGCGGATAGGTCTATGAAAGATGAGGTGAATCATAGAATTGATGAGGGGAAAAGGGTGAGTGGTGCACTTAGGAGTCTGTGGAGACAAAGAAACTTTGTCCTTGGAGGCAAAGAGGGAATGTATGAGAGTATAGTTTTACCAACGCTCTTATATGGGAGTGAAGCATGGGTGATGAATGTTGCAGCGAGGAGAAGGCTGGAGGCAGTGGAGATGTCATGTCTGAGGGCAATGGTTGATGTGAATATAATGCAGAGAATTCGTAGTTTGGAAGTTAGGAGGAGGTGCGGATTACCAAAACTCTTGTCCAGAGGGCTGAGGAAGGGTTGTTGAGGTGGTTCGGACATTATAGAGAGAATGGAGAGCGAAACAGAGTGAGTTCAAGAGTGTATCAGTCTGTAGTGGAAGGAAGGCGGGGTAGGGGTCGCCTAGGAAAGGTTGGAGGGAGGGGGTAAAGGAGGTTTGTGTGTGCGAGGGGCTGGACTTCCAGCAGGCATGCGTGAGCGTGTTTGATGGGAGTGAATGGAGACAAAGGGTTTTTTTTTTAATACTTGACGTGCTGTTGGAGTGTGAGCAAAGTAACATTTATGAAGGGGTTCAGGGAAACCGGCAGGCCGGACTTGAGTCTGGAGATAGGAATTACAGTGCCTGCACTCTGAAGGAGGGGTGTTAATGTTGCAGTTTAAAAACTGTGGTGTAAAGCACCCTTCTGGCAAGATAGTGTTTGAGTGAATGATGGTTAATTTTTTTCTTTTTCGGGCCACTCTGCCTTGGTGGGAATCGGCCAGTGTAATAATAATAATAAATAATAATATATTTATATGTGTGTGTGTGTGTGTGTGTGTGTGTGTGGGTGTGTGTGTGTGTGTTTTGTGTGTGTGTGTGTGTGTGTGTGTGTGTGTTTGTGTGTCTATGGTCTCACCAGACCATACAATCCTACAAGAATTCATGCCCCAGCAGTGCTATGTGTTTGTACCGTGATCCGAGGACATACGGGGGTTTGTGGGTGCCTCAGAGTTTAATTTCATTCTACTTCCGTTTGGTGTACTAGCCTCCACAAGCAGTGTATATCGAATTGTAACCACGAACGAGTGGGTATTATATCAATAACAACACTGCGACTATCCGGGATTGTATGGTCCCGGGGGGTTAGAGCGTCGTGGAATTTTCACTCACCATGAGATGAGTGAAGTACGCAAAATGGGAAGTAGAATGAAATTAGCTCTGAGGCATCCACACCACCGGCACAGGACCATACACGCCGCCTTGTCAGTGGGCTTCTATTTATAACAGTGTTTATCAAAAGTTTTAGGAGAGATTTATTTACGAGCCTTTTGTAATATATTATGTATGAATTAACATCATAATTGGAGTTGTCGGTTAGTAACACGTCTGCCTCATTTTAAATTTCATTTCTGTTTTAGTTGCTATTGTGAATTTGTTGAAAGATATTTTGAGATATTTTATATCTGTAAGATATGGGGTTTGATATTAAATTGACCTGCAAACAGATGAATGGGAAACCCGATGTTTGCCTGTTTAAAATCTTTTGACGTACATACAATGAGCTCTAATCGATAAAAAAAAATCGCCTGAACTTCGTTACTGAATGTTTTGAAACCGTGCAGAATTGCGGACAAAAACATCGAGAGACAGGGGGCGGCGTTGCTGGCGAAGGAGCCTAGTGAGACCAGGAACTGACACTGATGGAGGGACTGCTCCTCAAGCCAGGACTCTCCCGCAAAAGGACGTGGTCACCCTCATCCTCGACTGCTCTTCGCTGGCATTGATACAGTGAGAATAACTTAAATGATTTTTTCTGATTCTTCTTTTTTTTTCAAGTTATGTGCAGTTTTTCTTAGAAGTTTATTTATTTTTTTTGTTTAAAAGAGCAAAGGTTATCTGCGTTATGTTGGTATATAATACTGGAGCAACTGCATATTACCCATGATATAGCCGATGTAAATGTATGTTTCTCATCTCATATTATCTTAGATAAAAAACGAACACATCAGAATTCTCTTGTCCCTGTTTATTAGCATAGTTTTTAGCAGGTATTAATAGATACAAAACTAAAAAAAATGGCCTTGTTTCATTAGCAAGCTATCCAAATTTATTTTCATCTACAACAACCCTGCAGTCAGTGAGGCACGTGAGAGACGTTCCATTCCAGACAAATCTCACTACTTGTAATGAAAAACTTAAAAAGTTTTTAAGGCAGCGAAGGGTTCATTCGGGATGGTGAGGTCAGAGTAATTTAACAACGATATGTAATTTCGCAAGAGGGAATGCTGATGTTAAACGCCCCAGTGTTGTTTTATATGTGCTTAAACTTTGAACTGCAGGTGCCTCTAGGTTTTTTAGACTATGTATTTTCTATTCGATTCTTTATCGGGAAAAGTTCCAATGCCCAAAATGGACATATGAAAGTGCTGAAATCGCCTGTGATCAACAATGGTACTCACTGTCATGTTCAGGTAACCAGTCAGATCGTCCTAACTCCTTCCCAGAGGGAGTACGGAAATGAAATGTAAAACTTCGTGGTTCCAGATTAGGGAACCAGTGGCTCCCAATCACTCGTAGGTTGGAATGAAGACTGTTTGGACTCACTTTTAACAATTCATAAAAACAAAAATATGAAAGAATAAAAAAGGACTAAGAATAAAACTGGTCGTAGAATAAGCAAATCTATAACATACCAGAAATATTTAAATCCCTATAGCGTTTCAAAGATGAAATGTTAAAGGATTAACTCAGTGTTTTAAGCCATACCGTGAACTTTTTTTTCTCAAATGAATTATATAGAGACTGTATCCCCTACAAGCTACAGTGTAAAGGCCCACAGTGAAATCACGATTGCTGTGAGTACCCCTTGGTCCGGTGACGGGATCTTGCTCCAAGGAACTGGGCTTATCCTCCCCTTCTTTAAACCTGAATGCCTCCCATTCCCTAGGCCCTAAATGATCCATACAGATTCAGCGCTTCACTCTGAATAAAATAAATTAAAATTATTGCTGAGTAAGTGCCCAGGTGATGCTTCGAGCTGTTTCAGATGTTTGGCAGATGGCCATAATACGGATGGTGGTAGTTAGTTATTTAACAGAAGGATGACCCATCTGTTCGATTCTTCACTCTGTTAAAGGTATCGCTTAGAATGTTCCCACTTATTTTTACAACTCTTAATGAAGTAATTGACAAGTTACCCAAAGACATCCTAGCTATGGATATTTTGTTCTGGATAAAAATCCTTAAAGGGGAACACACTTTTTTGGGGGGTGGGGGTTGGGGGGGAAATATGTGAGTACCTGTTTCCTTTTAGATATTATTTGCTGATAAGAAAACATTTACAGTATAATATGTATTCCTCCATTCATATCTGTGAATCTTTCTAAAATACATGAAGACTTCGCACACTCTGGGTTTTGCAATGTACCTACTGGCTAGAAACCCGGAGGTGCAGACTAGACTGCAAGAGGAGGTGGATACTGTGCTCGGGGACCACAAGGGTCCACTCACTCACCATCACCTGGCCAAGCTCCACTACCTCAAGGCTGTCATTAAAGAGTCTATGAGGTATAACCTACACTCATCAGTTATTTTTTTTTTTTTTTTTTGCTTACTTTTAACTTCCCACGATATCGGTAAATACATTTTCAACAATATTGTAATAACAAATATTACAAATATCACTTGTTTACTATGTGATGCATTATCTATTATGCATCATTCAAATATGAATATACAGGATAATCGCTTTTGACGAGATACTCACACAGTTTATTATATTTTAGGTTGCTACCTACAGTGATGGGCTTTGGAAGAACTTTGGATAAGGAACTTGTTATCAGTGGATACTTAATACCTAAAGGGGTTCGTATTACTCACTTATGTATAGTTAACTATATAATGATTTCCTTAAGAAAGGTTATCGTTTAATCAATAAAACGTGCAGATAACTGATAATAATTAAGAACAGACCAAAACATCAAGCTGCTTCTAAAATTTAAAGTATACTTGTGAATTTAATCGTTATCAGGTTGATTTTGTTAACCTGACGAATATCAGAACATTTAACGTGTTTTATTATTTACATAGTGGTCAGTTTTGATAATGAGCATGATGATGGGTTGGGATGAATCGCTCTTCCCTCAAGCGAAGGAGTTCCTGCCCGAGCGGTGGTTGAGGAACAAGTCTCTCGGCACCATTCATCCTTACGCCACATTTCCCTTCGGCGCTGGCACTAGGATGTGCATCGGTCGACGCATCGCTGAGCAAGAGATGTACACCTTTCTAGCTAGAGTAAGTAATCCTCTAGTTTACCTCTTTGTTTTTCTGACTTTTATAACCCCTCGGCTAGTTTTTATTCTAAATTACAAGATATCTGAAAGTAAAATATATATTTAGTTATCAGAATTCAACAGTACCGACTATTCAGTTTTATGAAAGCCGGTAAAGAATGAAGGCATATGTGGTAGCGAAGACTGCATGTGAGAAATATTAGGTAAAGAGTAATGATTCGATTCATTAATCATGAATAATGCTAAATTCCGTCCATCCCTAAGGTATTACTCGCCTAAGTTTTTCTTTTACACTTCTCCCAATCCCCAAGGAAAAATTATTCCTAATTTATTATTAAATACATTCTCAACTCGAAATATCTCAGGAACTATTTATTGATTAATGAAAATAATAATTTATTCGTGTACAGGCAATGCAGCGCTTCACAATTGATTACAAGTATGAAGACCTTGAAGTTATTTGTCGCCTGGTGTTTGCCTCTGCTAAACCACTCAAGTTCAGCTTCACGGAGAGGCGCTGATACTGCTGTAAGAGACGCTGACCAACTGCTGTGAGAGTTGCTGACTGCTGTGACAGGTGTTGACTATTGTTGTGACAGACGCTGACTGATTGCTGTGAGAGATGCTGACCAACTGCTATGGGAGATGCTGACTGACTGCTGTGAGAGATGCTGACTGCTGCAAGAGACGCTGACTGACTGCTGTGAGAGATGCTGACCAACTGCTATGGGAGATGCTGACCAACTGCTGTGAGAGATACTGACTGACTGCTGTGAGAGATGCTAACCAACTGCTATGAGAAATACTGACCAATTGCTTTGAGAGATACTGACCAACTGCTGTAGAGATGCTGACTCACTGCTGTGAGAGATGCTGACTGTTGTAGAGATGCTGACTGACTACTGTGAGAGATGCTGACCAACTGCTGTGACAGACGCCTACCGACTGCTCTAAGAGACGCTGACTCAGGAAGCACTGACTGACTACTATGAGATACGCTGACTCACTATTTTAACATACGCTGACTGACTACTATAAGATGCGCTGCCACTACTATGAGAAGCACTTACACTAACTGTTATGAGAAGCACTGACACTGACTGTTATGAGAAGCGCTGACACTGACTTATGAGAAGTGCTGACACTGACTGGTATGAGAAGCACTGACACTGACTGTTTTGAGAAACATTGACACTGTTATGAGAAGTGCTGACACTGAGTGTTATGAGAAATGCTGACACTGACTTATGAGAAGCACTGACACTGACTTTTGAGAAGCTCTGACACTGTTACGAGAAATGCTGACACTGACTGTTATGAGAAAAACTGACACTGTTATGAGAAGCGCTGACACTGAGTGTGACTTTGTCAATGGTCCAAGTCGGACCGAAACGTCGTCGTAAGCTTCTCTCTTTTATGTGCGGGTTATTTGTGTATCGTTCCAGTCACGGTATTGTGCCTTTTTGTTATTTACTGAGTGTTATGAGAAGCACTGACACTGACTCTTATGAGAAGTGCTGACACTGACTGTTATGAGAAGTGCTGACACTGACTTATGAGAAGTGCTGACACTGACTGTTATGAGAAGTGCTGACACTGACTTATGAGAAGTGCTGACACTGACTGTTATGAGAAGCGCTGACACTGACTTATGAGAAGTGCTGACACTGACTGTTATGAGAAGTGCTGACACTGACTTATGAGAAGTGCTGACACTGACTGTTATGAGAAGCGCTTACACTGTTATGAGAAGCACTGACACTGACTTATGAGAAGTGTTGACACTGACTTAAGAAAAGCACTGACACTGACTTATGAGAAGCACTGACACTGACTTATGAGAAGCACTGACACTTGTCATGTAGGGGGGGCTTGATTGAATGGGGGCTATGGGAGTAAAAGGGGGGAATCAGTAGGTAGGTGACAGCCGAGGCAGTAGGAGGGATGATGCGGAGGTAGGTAGGAGATGACAGGAGAGGTGAGCGGTAGGTAGGTAATGTGAGGTAACTGGTGACTACAACTTCACCTCTCATTACTCTACCCACCACTCCACACTACTCAACCTCTCACTACTTTAACTTAACATAAATAAATGGAGAAAAAATAATAAATAACGGGATGCAGTGAATATTACTATTCTACTCAAACACAGTTTATTATTAAGTCTTTGTACAATAATATATTTGGGAACAGAACACTATTGTGGTTTAGATAAATGGGGTGGTACACATAAGCAGTGAGACAGGGAACACAATCAACTTGACCAAAATGAATATAACTTACAATATAGCACAGAGGACAGTTCACTACAGGAACTAAGCCACAGGTCCCAAGACCTACACAGCACGAGTACTGCACCAAGCCAGTACTCTGCCCAATGCCTCCAACAGTCTCCTCCAGAGACTTCAGCAGCCTTCTCCCGAGCCTGCACCCCAGCAGCAGCTCCTCTCGAATGTCTCTGCTCAGAGCTCTGCACCCAGGCCAGAGCTCTGCCCGAATCTTCTGCTCAGGAGCTCTGCGCCCCAGCAGCAGCTCCGCTCCAATCTCATGATCATGCTCTTCCTTGGGCTTTTATGGTGGTCCAAGCACCCTCCACAACCACGTGTACGACCTGACGCCTAGGTCTGAGGCGTCAAGAACAAAAGACCTCAGACGTGGGCGTGGCTACAGACGTTTGCCAAGGCAAGGTTTGACCATATATTGGTTAAATTAGGTCTCCCCAGAGACCTCACAAGCCCAGCTGGACTACATCACATCCCCCTTTCACCCCAATTTAAAATATCTGAGAACTAGGACAATTTGTCCTAGTTATTAGACTATTTAATCCTAATCCCTTAAATCTATTACAATACAAAGACAAAATTATACATAATACAATTATATTTCCCTCAACCTCCTCAACTACCACAAGGCAGCATAATCAGTACCTCTGGCAGTTGGCCAGCATAATAGTCGCTCTCTGGTGCAAAGCCTCCTTACCCGTTATTTCTCCTTAAACCTAAATATCGGGCTCCAGTGCCTTCCCTACTTCTACTAGAAATGCACTAGCCAATGCTAGTCACCCTCGCACGTTAACCATTGGGCCAAACCTCTCTAGGCTTCTATGGCGTGGAAAACTGCTCCAACGGGTTGCATTCTTTCAAGTAACTGCAACTGCACCACTACACGACCACCAAGGTCGCATTTTCGGCACACTTCACATGCACACTACAACATCTGAAAATCGAGACAGGGCAGGCATCGCAGCTAAGACCCTCCATTATCCTATGCCACTACTAGGATTCACTGGCCTCATAAAACAAGGCGGCCATAATCACTGGACCGTTTTCAAGGTCACCTTATTCCACACAGGTAACACTAACACTTCTGGCAAGTCAAAGTAGGCTGGGGACATCTCACACTCTTAATTGTCTCTCATGGCTGGCAGGGCATCCCCGCATACCTGTCGCACAGGTCGACCAGCAAGGCAGGACACACCACCATGCCGCCCTTGAAAGCAGGCTGGTCCCAGCAGCTGGAGTCCATCTCCGCGGCCTCACGTCCTTCCACATCTCGAGGATGGCAACTCCTTCATAGTAGATTCTCCTGTCCTGGCACACCAGCCAGAATCCCTCACACACCACTGCAGCATCACCGCCATCTCCTCTTGAGCTAGGCAGCATCGCAGCATCACAGCACGGCCACAGCATATCCATCATCACAGCACGGCGTATCACAGCAGCACATAGCACGGCCGTATCACAAGCAGCACACAGCACGGCCACAGCATCGCAGCACGGCTACAGCATCGCAGCACAGTCCCAGCATCACAACACGGCCGCAGCATCTCAACATCACAGCACGGCCGCAGCATCTCAACATCACAGCAGCACACAGCACGGCCACAGCATTGCAGCACGGCTACAGCATCTCAGCACGGCCACATCATAGCAGCACGGCTACAGCATCTCAGCAGCCGACATCAGCAGTAGCAGGCTATGGTCAGTTGCTCGAGGTGAGGTGAGGTCACTTCAGGTCATCAACAGCAGGTGCGGTCACCCATCCCTGGCAACTGCGAGTAACTGGCGGTCCGTGGGTGATGGTCACAGAGGCTGGGTGACGCAGACAGACACCCACTACACTGGATGACAGACCAGGGCAGCAATACATCTACTGGGGCACATCAGCTGGGTGACTGGGCATATCAGCTGGGTGACTAGGCACATCAGGTGGACAGCAATTATAGGCAACTCTTCAATGGGTGACAGTTGTGGGTGAGTCTTCCAAGGTGGGCTGGGTGACTTCTCATTCCTCTGTAAATATTCAATTTCGGCCAGTAATTGCTTCCCCCAAAAGTCTCACCCAAATACTGATATTCTCCACCATTTATCTCAAACCAACAACCAACTGCACCAAATATATTATTACACCCAAACAATTATTCAGACCCACCGTCAAAAAAGGACAGTTAAGGTTACTAGGATTATAATATCATACAGATATTCACTTTAGATTTTACACACAAGAAAAAGAAAGTGGTAGCAAATGGTAGCATAACAAGTATAACCGAGCAGTCAAAAATAAGGCACATGGGACTGGTTCCTACTATAAAAATAATAAGAACCACCACCGCTTAGACAGCATGTCATGTAGTGGGGTAATGATTAAATAGGATATAAGTGGGAAATATGGGAGTAAGGGATTATGTAGGCAGGGGATAGGCAGGCGAGGTGGTAGGTAGGTGACAGGCGTTGCAGTAGGAGAGATGAGTGCGGAGGTAGGTAGGTAATGACAGGTCAGTGGTGACCACCACGACACTCATTAACTCTACACTACTCACTAACATATGCCTCGTCCATTCTTCACTCATATATAAACAATAAAATATAAGAAAAAAAGACAGGGACAGTGAATATTACTATTCTACTCAAACACAGTTTATTATTAAGTCTTTGTACAATAATATATTTGGGAACAGAACACTATTGTGGTTTAGATAAATGGGGTGGTACACATAAGCAGTGAGACAGGGAACACAATCAACTTGACCAAAATGAATGTAACTTACAATATAGCACAGAGGACAGTTCACTACAGGAACTAAGCCACAGGTCCCAAGACCTACACAGCACGAGTACTGCGCCAAGCCAGTACTCTGCCCAATGCCTCCAACAGTCTCCTCCAGAGACTTCAGCAGCCTTCTCCCGAGCCCTGCACCCCAGCAGCAGCTCCTCTCGAAATGTCTCTGCTCAGAGCTCTGCACCCAGGCCAGAGCTCTGCCCGAATCTTCTGCTCAGGAGCTCTGCGCCCCAGCAGCAGCTCCGCTCCAATCTCATGATCATGCTCTTCCTTGGGCTTTTATGGTGGTCCAAGCACCCTCCACAACCACGTGTACTACCTGACGCCTAGGTCTGAGGCGTCAAGAACAAAAGACCTCAGACGTGGGCGTGGCTACAGACCTTTGCCAAGGCAAGGTGTGACCATATAATTGGTTAAATTAGGTCTCCCCAGAGACCTCACAAGCCCAGCTGGACTACTTCACACACTAACTGTTATGAGAAACGCTGACACTGACTTTTATGAGAAGCACTGACACTGACAGTTATGAGAAGTGCTGACACTGACTGTTATGAGAAGCACTGACACTGACTTATGAGAAGAGCTGACATTGACGGTTATGAGAAGCACTGACACTGTTAAAAAGCACTGACACTGACTTATGAAAAACACTGACACTGACTTATGAGAAGCGCTGACACTGTTATGAGAAACGCTGACATTGACTGTTATGAGAAACACTGACACTGTTATGAGAAGTACTGACACTGACTTATGAGAAGCGCTGACACTGACTTATGAGAAGCATTGACATTGTTATGAGAAGTGTGACACTGTTTTGAGAAGCAATGACACTGACTTATGAGAAGCACTGACACTGACTTATGAGAAGCACTAACACTGACTTATGAGAGGCACTGACACTGACTTACAAGAAGTGCTGACACTGTTGTGAAGTGCTGACACTGGCTGTTATGAGAAACACTGGCACTGTTATGAGAAGTGCTGACACTGTTATGAGAAACACTGACACTGTTATGAGAAGTGCTGACACTGAGTGTTAAGAAGAAGCACTGGCACTGACTGTTATGAGAAATGCTGACACTGACTTTTATGAGATGCTCTGACACTGACTTATGAGAAGCACTGACACTGGTTGTTATGAGAAGTGCTGACACTGGCTGTTATGAGACGCGTTGGCACTGACTTGAGAAGCGCTGACACTGACTGTTATGAGAAGCACTGACACTGACTGTTATGAGAAGCACTGACACTGACTTATGAGAAGCGCTGACACTGACTGTTATGAGAAGCACTGACACTGACGTATGAGAATTGCTGACACTGACTTAAGAAAAGCACTGACACTGACTTATGAGAAGTGCTGACCACTGACTGTTATGAGAAGTACTGACACTGACTGTTAAGAGAAGCACTGACACTGACTTATGAGAAGCGCTGACACTGACTTAAGAAAAGCACTGACACTGATTTATGAGATGCACTGACACTGTTATGAGAAGCGCTGACACTGACTTATGAGAAGTGGGGTGACACTGACTTATGAGACGCACTGACACTTATGAGAAGCACTGACACTGACTTATGAGACGCGCTGACACTTATGAGAAGTGCTGACACTGACTTATGAGAAGCGCTGACACTGACTTATGAGAAGTGCTGACACTGACTTATGAGAAGCACTGACACTGACTTATGAGAAGCGCTGACACTGACTTATGAAAAGCACTGGCACTGACTTATGAGCACTGACACTGACTTATGAGATGCACTGACAGTTATGAGAAGCACTGACACTGACTTATGAGAAGCGCTGACACTGACTTATGAGAAGCGCTGACACTGACTTATCAGAAACGCTGAAACTGACTTATGAGAAGCGCCGACACTGACTTATGAAAAGCACTGGCACTGACTTATGAGAAATGCTGACACTGTTATGAGAAACGCTGACACTGACTGTTATGAGAAACACTGACACTGTTATGAGAAGTACTGACACTGACTTATGAGAAGCACTGACACTGACTTATGAGAAGCACTGGCACTGTTTTGAGAAGCGCTGACACTGACTTATGAGAAGCACTGACACTGACTTATGAGAAGCACTGACACTGACTTATGAGAAGCACTGACACTGACTTATGAGAAGCACTGAAACTGTTATGAGAAGCGCTGAAACTGTTATGAGAAGCACTGACACTGACTTATGAGAAGTGCTGACACTGCTATGAGAAGCGCTGACACTATTATGAGAAGCACTGACACTGACTTATGAGAAGCACTGACACTGACTTATGAGAAGCACTGACACTCTTATGAGAAGTGCTGACACTATTATGAGAAGCACTGACATGACTTATGAGAAGCACTGACACTGACTTAAGAGAAGTGCTGACACAGACTTATGAGAAGTGCTGACAGTGCTATGAGAAGCGCTGACACTGTTATGAGAAGCACTGACACTGATTATGAGAAGCACTGACATGACTTATGTGAATCACTAACACTGACTTATGAGAAGCGCTGACACTGTATGAAAGCGCTGACACTGTTATGAGAAGCGCTGACACAGACTTATGAGAAGTGCTGACGTGCTATGAGAAGCGCTGACACTGTTATGAGAAGCGCTGACACTGTTATGAGAAGCACTGACACTGACTTATGTGAATCACTAACACATGACTTATGAGAAGCGCTGACACTGTTATGAGAAGCGCTGACACTGTTATGAGAAGCGCTGACACAGACTTATGAGAAGTGCTGACAGTGCTATGAGAAGTGCTGACACTGTTATGAGAAGTGCTGACACTGTTATGAGAAGCGCTGACACTGTTATGAGAAGTGCTGACACTGTTATGAGAAGCGCTGACACTGTTATGAGAAGCGCTGACACTGTTATGAGAAACGCTGACACTGTTATGAGAAGCGCTGACTCACCAACTACGAAGTTTTCAAATTGTAATGGTTTATTATTGCTCAGAATTTTTTATATACAACTCTGCATTTTTTTTTTATTTAAAAAAATGTAATTTCTTATTTTTTTTTTTTTTTTGTAAACAGAACTTTTCTTGTTAATAAAATAAAAATTATTGTGAAGAAAATATCCTTAAAAATAAATTTATTATTACGTGTTTCAGTACACAAAACACATATAGGAGAGAGAAACTTATAACGATGTTTCGGTCCTACTAGGACCATTAACTAATCACACACAAGTGCTTCTGTGAGACTAGTAAATGGTCCTAGTCGGACAGAAACATACTCACAAGTTCCATTCTCCTTTGTGCAGGTTATTTTTGCATTCCTCCAGTCACGGTATTGTGCCTTTTTATTCTTTATGTATTTCAAAAATTATTAAACTTTTTAAGAAGCCTATTGTGCACACTTCTTTGAATATTATTTGTTTCAATGGGAGTGAGGGGAGTTAGATTCCTAGTGGCCCGTGTGTGGTTCATGAACCACAAAATTATATTCCGTTCCCCAGACTCAGTATGGTCTGGTTTCATGTGATACTTTGAATTATATTTATTAGAATAAAAATGTAATTTAAAAATAATTTGTTTTCAAAAATCATCGATGTGTATTATTACTGTAATAGCCAACATGTTAATTTGAAAAATCTGATGAATAAAAAAAAAATTCAGGGGAAAAAAATATTGTAATTCATTTTCCTATAGGAACTGGTAGGATGTTACACTATAAGTCAGCTTGCATCCTAGTACACTCCTTGACGGGGGGGGGGGGGGTATATCCTTGAGGCTGGTTATCGGCCTTTGATCTAAGGAATTGGGCCTGACTTCCTTTGTGTATCAAATTTGACTGTTTTCTATTCTTTGAGGAACTGTTTAGCTTCAGTGGAATTAGTGCTTCCTCTATGAATGTTGTGGAAAATTACATTTATCTGAATGTATCATTATCTACATAACAGTAAATGAACAAAGATAATTATTATTTATCAGTTAGACAAGTAGGAATTTGGGACACCTAGGTCGCAAAAAATGTCCCCCTTCCATACCTACCACTGTCATATCCACAAGTTGCTTGGACCTATTAATTACAATTGAAATATGTATCACCAGGAATGCTGGTAAATATATAAATTTGTGGACTGTATATTAAAATTAATAAGTGATTATATATACACACATTTACATAACGAAGGAGAATATATCTTAAAATCACTCACCAATTTGACTGGAGATTAATATATATCATACTCAGAAAACCTCTGTCTAAACATGAAATAACATGGCCAAAGTTAAACATAACAGACTTTATCTGAGGTTCCTGGAGCTGTCTTGTCCAGTCGCCTGATATCTCAAGTTATGCAGGAATAATTTCGCTCCTTTTTGAGAGGGCTCAGCCCAATTTTACCTCTTGAGCACGAAAAACTCTTCCCATTATTAATTAACATTTGTGTTGTCTCGTTCAAACATGGCGAGTCCCCTCTGCGCAGGCGCAGGGTTTCCCATTTTCGATAACATAATTTTTATTATATACAATATAGGCCATCTATTTACCTATAAATTACCGTATTTCCGGAAAATATACAGAATTTTCCACAAATGTAATAATAATAGCAATAATAATAATAATAATAATAATAATAATAATAATAATAATAATAATAATAATAATAATAATAATAATAATAATAATAATAATAATCAACTTATCGCTGTATGACCCTGGTAGGTTTAGCACTTAGTTTTGATAATAATTATAATAATCATTCACCAACTAATGAGGAAAGTAAAGGGTAATATTACACAGCCGCCACCACCACTTTGTGGAGCATATATAATTTGGAAAGCTGAATAGGACACACACAATTGTGAAGAAAATGGAAAGGGATGCACAGAAAGGGTAAAATGCGACGTCAATAAGATATGATTCAAAATAAATAAAACAGTAAGCTCAGAGTTGGTTCCTATACCTAGCCTTGATTACAAATGCAGATCCATCCTCTTCAAATGTCGGAAACATATCAACAACCCCCTCCTCAATCCTCTGGATAATACTTTTAGAAACCCTACACCTCCTAATCTCCAAGCTACGTATTCTCTGCATAATATTCACGCCACTCATTGCCCTCAGACACGACAACTCCACTGCCTCCAACCTGCTTGTTGCAACATTCACCACCCATACTTCACACCCATTTAAGAGCGTTGGTACCATTATACTCTCATACATTCCCTTCTTTGTTTCCATGGATAAAGTTGTCTCCACAGACTCTTCAGTGTACTACTCACCTTTTTTTCCCACATCATTTCTATGGTTCACCTCGTCTCTCATAGATCCATCTGCTAAAAAGTCCACTCCTAAATATCTGAATACATTCACTTATTCCACGCTCCCTCCCTCCAATCTGATATCCAATCTTTCATTACCTAATTTTTTTGTTATCCTCATCACCTTGCTCTTTCCTAAGTTCACTTTTAATTTCTTTCTTTTACATACCCTCCCAAATTCGTCCACCAACCCCTGCAACTGCTCTTCAGAATCTCCCAAAAGCTGTGTCATCAGCAAAAAGCAGCTGTGGCAACTCTCACTTTGTGTTAGATTCTTTAACTTTTAATCCCACATCTTGCCAGCACCCGGGAATTCACTTCTCTTACAACCCCATCTATATGTTGAACAGCCATGGTATCACGCATCCCTGTCCAAGGCCTACTTTACTGGGACGGGGCCCACTGGCAGAAACAGGTCATGTCCAAGAACTGGGCCAGAAATAGCAGAAGATATCCTCTGTCACACGATTCCATAGTGCTGCTGTGTTAAACAAATATCATTACATTAATTGTATAGTACCAACAAGTTGAAGAATTTGACACCTGTGAAACACCTGAATATCTGAAGACATTTCGCCAACCAGTAGATTTATCGTCTCATTACAAAGGTTTTTAATTGGAAATAGTGGAAGAGGAGGTAATCAATCCTTCAAATATTTTAGGTTTAGAAAAATGCATATTGAAGTAGTTCATACCACATATGTGACTGAATCCATCAAATCACTACCTAGTACTACCCCTTACTTAATTCACGAGTTGGGGTCTTGGGGATTATGAGGTGGTATTATTCACCACCACATTTTTAGTCAGTTCATGTTTAAAATTGTGTTAGATTCACTGATAGCGACTGATGATATTGTTACTAATAATCATTTCGTGAGTATATACAGTCCACCAGTTAACTTGATTATTTACAGTTACCGATTTACATCTTACAACATGAAATAGTCAGTGTTATATCAACATGTCACATGTGACAATTTAAAGTCAATCAGTACTTGTGGAAATTATATGGGTACGTGTTTGGGGGCGATGGGTTAATTTTAGTTTAGTATGTTTATTATGCACCCCGTACCCATCCTGTGGGCGGTAGTCAAAAGATTACAGAGGTACATAATTGGTCCAGGGACTGGACTCCAAAGTTTTGATAGTTGAACTAGTTACAAATGTAATGAACTAGATCTGGTCAAAATCGTGACCAGATCTAGCTCCAGGTAGAGCTGGTAGCACTCATGACTAATTACAAAGCTAATGAACTAGATTTGGTACAATAATGAGAATTGACAAAGGTAATGAGCTCCAGGTAGAGCTGGTCACAATCGTGAACACATGATTACAATCATGAACAATTTTCAGAGTAATGATCATTTAACAAACATTGTAGGTAATTCATCCATTGCCAACAGACGTTGCTAGTGCCTGTCCCTCCTCGGCAGGACAGCCAGACAGCCATTGCAAACAGCAGCAAGTTGCCCTGGGATCTGTTGTTTGCAGGAGAGGCCAGCGACTCCGCTAGCAGCCCAAGGGAGAGCCGCCCTGGGGACGTGTCACGTCCTGGTGGACGCCAAGTTGATTGAAGATCCCAGTACCTCTGTAAAGGTGAAGGCGCGGCAGCTGACACCTATGTCTGCTGGGAGGGACTGTTGATTGTTGCCACCTGGAGCCCTCCGGGTGCCCAGACACCCCCCGTGTGCACGGATGTTGAAGCTTGAGGAACTGAATGCACACTGCCTGTGGCACACCTGACAGCTGCCTTGCGGTCGACCACCACGGCGCTGTCCCTGCAGTGCCATCGCTGACGTGGGAGTTGGGTGAGTGAGGCTGGGGGAGTTGAATGGTTGAGGTGCGAGTGGAGAGAGGATGTTTACCACGCACCCCACACCCATCCCGTGGTTAGTTTTAGTTTTTTTTTAGTTTAATGTTTATTATGCACCCCATACCCATCCTGTGGGCGGTAGTCAAAAGATTACAGAGGTACATAATTGGTCCAGGGACTGGACTCCAAAGTTTTGATAGCTGAGCAAGTTACAGAGGTAATGAATTCACAATTTACAAAGGTAATGAACTCAAAAATTACAAAGGTAATGAACTCCAGGTAGGTCTAGTCACAATCATGACAAGTTACAAAGGTATTTACAGATTACAGAGGTACGTAATGGATCCAGGGACTGGGCCCCAAAGTTTGGATGGCTGAACTAGGTACAAGGTAATGAACTCACAAGTTACAAAGGTAATGAATACTGTAAGAATGGTTACTTACGTTTATACATGGCTACAATCATGAACAAATTATAGTGTAATGAGCAATTCACACTTCCACACCCGGTCACAACTGTAGTGAGTTATTGGTGCAAATATTGATTGTTGAGTCACACACACACACACACACACACACACACACACACACACACACACACACACACACACACACACACACACACACACACACACACACACACACACACACACACACACACACACACACACACACACACACACATACACAAACTCATCCACACACACGCACACACACTCATACCGGTGAAGAGCAACCGGTGAAGAGGCGGGGCCAGGAGCTAAGACTCGACCCCTGCAACCACAAATAGGTGAGTACAAATAGGTGAGTACACACACACCCACTCATACACACACACACACTCATACACAAAAGATTACAGAGGGTCATTGTTTACTACACATGGGGCAAGGCCCGGGGAGGGGGGTGAGGGGCACTTCCCTACACACTGATTGTGCACTGTTGTTCACACCGTCCTGCCAACAACAAACACAATAGGCATTCGCTTCCCATGAACATCATGAAAGACATGGGCATGTGACTCCTCCAAAACCAACAATGTTCGCTTCATCCCCATCCACACACTGTCCCCTCCACCCCGGCAGCGTGGGGTGAGGCACTGCTTGGTCCCAACCTGGGTACTCTCACCACACCCAACTCTCACAAACTGCACAACCCTTCCACGATTTACGCTGAAACGATGCACTGGGATGTCCTCTCACTGCTCTGGAATCTTCTCAAGGCATTAACACGGAGTCCTGCTCAGTCGTACCCTGGTCAGCCTCTTGGATCAGGAGCTATCCTTGAAAATCCCGCAGCTAGCCCACTACACGTCCTGTTGTGTCGGCCATGTTTGGTGCAATGGGGTGATAGAATATTTTGTCTGCAATTAAGTTCCATGGTATGATAGATTAAGTTTTGTTCGCATATACTTTCTACAAGTGCCACACCGTAAATAAGCTTCCCTCTTAGGTCAGATAATATTCAAGTATAGAACAGTTACGTCATAAGTCAGCGTACATCATAGTACAAAAACATCGTATTTAACTTGCATCCTACTTGAGAAGGGTCAACAGCAATATAATCACGTTATAATGAGTATGCAATTTTTACCCATAGGTTCTTTATAGATAAAATTTATTATTAAGATATTCAAAAATGTTGGTGCCTGCAGTCTTTACTACCATCAAATATTCACTACGTAGTTGCAGGAAAAGCAGATCGAAATATCTAGTGATGTTCTCTCAAGGTCCTCGCTATCAGTGAGCGTTGTGCAGGCGATGCGAGAGGGAGGCTCTCTTCCTGGCAATATACCTACATTACTTCTATCCTTGTAAGTTAAAAACGGCTTTTTTTTATAATGAATATGAGTACGAAATTGATCGCATTAAATGAGCTGCCCTTTGTACAGCAAGGCGCCAGTCAATATTAATACTTAAGATGTAACCAAGCAACTGTGATTTTATTGACATTACTCTAGTTTCGTAGAAATAAATTACTGTAAAATTCTTAATGAATTATGTCATTTATAAAAACGCAGTATGGAAGCTAATCTTAGAAACATTTTGTTGATTAAATCTCGACACATGATTTTTGTTCCCTTAAGGGGCAGTGGTGGTACTTCGTTTTTGGGTGAAGTTTGCTGATATATTGAATTGGAGCTTCCCCCCCCTTCTTTAATAAAACCTATTACTTCCAATTTAAACTCTTGTTAATATGTTGGATTATTCTTATTAATAAAACAGGGAGATGTATAGTGATGACGGGTGAGTAAGTATACTTGTGGAAAAGACAATGAGGTGGGAAATACTGTTTTCCCCTAATTTGGGAAAAAACTTTTCTTGGTAAAGATGGCTGATGTTATAAGTAATATACTATATGCTTTTTTTATTGTAAGGAATGTCAATGCAGGGGCAGAGATAAACAAAGACCTATAAGAAATTAAAGCGTGATTTAATTCAATTTATTTAAAAAGCCTTGTGTTTCAGTGGATCCTAATTTACCCCCCTGGACCCTCACTATTTTACTTGGAGGGAGCTTTTTCCCCAAACTTATCTCAAAAGGGGTAATTATTTTTTATAACATTGCTTTTTTTCCCATATGCTATCCCCCTTTTCCCTGCAGAACCAAGCACCCCCTTTTCCCCACCCAACTTTCTCACTCGGGAGCTACCGTGAGATCCTTACATTAAAAGCGATATCGCCAAATTTGAATGGGAGTCGTTAGAACTTTTGGTGGGTTTTCCCCCTCAAACCTTTTATGCCCCTTTCACAAAGTATTTTTTTAAATATCCCCCGAAGAAGATTAAGAAGCAAGGTTCATAAAACATCGGGGTTTATGGAAAGTAATTTTGATCGGGGGAAAAGGAAAAGGGTACCCAGCCCCTTAGAAGGGTCCCCCAGCAAAAAAAATTAGGTGACTGGTTTTGGTCTCGCCAGAGAAAAAAACATTCTATAAATGTTAAAAAAATACCGAAAGTTAAGGAAAAGACAGGCATCACTGGGAGCTTTTATTAATGAACGTTTTGCTTTGTGGGGGCTTAAATTGATGCCCAATGAAACTTTTCCAAAAAAAGACCCCAGTATTTCATGTACAACTCACCTTCAAAAATTGCTATGAAATGTTTTTAGAAGCTCCGGCTTCTAAAAATCAATAACCGTAGGGGGAAAAGCCCAAAATTTTTTGGCCCCAAAAGCATTTTTGCACATGTCTTGTACTCCCACTGCATTTTGGTTTCCCCCGTTTTTTTGTTCTGCCAATCACAGGCCTTCGTAGTCGCTCCCAAAAGTGTACCATGCATTTAAAAAAAACTGCAAGGAAAAAGGCCCCACATTTTTATTAAAATAACAATAAGAAATGAGTAAATCAGGTAAATTGCGCTTTTTGGGGAAAATTCATTTTACCGGGATGTAACTCTAAAACAAACCAGTAAATGGAACAAAGGGTAATTTTTTCTTTTTCAAGTTACGAAACAATGGGGGATTTTGGACACTATCCAAAAATGTCCCCCTTCGATACCTACGATAACTATTTTCCCCACAAGCACTCAGGACCTTTTTAAAATTAATGAAATTACCCACCAGGAATTTTCTAAAAAAAATTAAATAAATTTGGACTGTAATTAAATTTAAAAAATAATACATACATTAAGGAGAATTTTAAAAAAAAGACTCCCAATTAGCTGGAGATTTCGGGGGTCATACACAAAAACCCCCCTAAAAAAGAAAAAAATACTGGCCCGAATTTCCAAAATAAACAAACTTAGCTGGGGGTTTCCAAAACTGCTTTTCCACTCTTTTCGCTCCTTATGCGGACGGCAAATTCAAAATTTTAGCTCCCATTTGAGGGTTTTAACCCCAATGAAAGAAAATTCTTCCCATTTTCACCAACATTTTTTCGGCAAATTTAAAACAATGGCGACTCCTCCCCACGACCTCACCCATCGCTGGGTTTTTATTTATTTACAATTAATTTTTATTCCACAATACTTCCATAATTTATAAAAAAACACTGATTTTTGGAAAATAACAGTATTTTCTACAAGCGGCCAGGCGATTTTTTTGCAAAGACTTAAATTTCTCCTTTCCCTTTTTGGGGAAAAACCAGCCAGTTCGGCTTGAGGGGCTGTTTTCCTAAGGTCTTACTACAATTTCACTTTCCCGCACACTTTGGGAGCGTTTTCCTTCAAAATCACTGTGTCATTTCCTTAGATTTTCATTTACATTTGATTGAATACCCCTTTTGTTCCAAAGGGGAAACAATTTTTTAATTGTGCTAAACTTTTCCCGGCCATGGCACAACACTTTTGAATTTGGACAACACCTGTGCATCTGGGGACAAAGTCAAAACTTTTCCCAGAGGCCCCAAAAGTTCGAGTTGTTCAGATCAATTAACACAATGTCACCTGGTTGAAAGTTCTGTCGATTTTCTGCCCGTCCCCATAAAAAGTTCACATAGGTAAGAAGATATTCCCTTTTGCCACCATTAGACCAATGCAATTACTTTTTTTAAAATTTTAATTTATCACACAACCTGCGCATCATTTTAATCTTCATCATTTCTCCCGGATTATCCAGACAGGGGAGCTTCCAAAATTTTTTCCACATTTTAGGTTTAAAAAATCTGCATCAATTTATCCTCGTGACGAAGGGCCCTTTTTTTATCCGATTCTCCGCCTCCCAAACACGGATGGAATTCTTTTTAAAAAATTCCAGGTACACCCTCGTGGGTTAACAAAGATGAACATCGTTTCCTTATTTTTTTACAAGTGTTAGCACCTGCTACAAAATTTTGGCATTATCCAAATCACTCTTGGACAATTCCTACTCAAATTTTTGAAAAGATGAAAACGGTTTTGCAGAAAGTCCTGAGCCATTTTTTAAATGAACGCCCTAGTAGCGTAAAAGTAACAACATCATGCCTTTCATGAACACATCGAAGTACCTGTTAAAATAATTGGGCCCTGCTACACCTGTTAATCAAATGGGTTTTACAAAAAGTACCCTCCTTTGGCAAAGGTGAGGCCTGGGTACATATAGAATCTGGGGATCCACAGATGACATATTACACAAAAATTTAATCACCCATTTTTCACTTTGCTGTCCATTGGAATCCAGAAAGTTTCCCTATTAAGTTTAATATCTTGTACCCCACCATGCATTACATTTTTAGGGGATTTAAAACAATTAATTTTTTAGATGATGATTTTGGGGAGCAAGATAGGGGTTTAGCATAATCGCCCAAATTTAGCATTTTGTAACCTCCTAGCACCTAATTACTTGTTCCTAAAAACCCCC
>NW_026488043.1:0-56593 GCF_026875155.1 Cherax quadricarinatus | reverse complement strand
ATTATCACTGAAGTCTAGTATTCGACGGTGATGACTGGTGATGAGGAAGGTTGTCCTGCGCGGTGATGACGCCGACACTCACACTGTCGTCGTGAAGAAATGCGCTTTCTCGGTGAACTCACATAACTGGCTTTATCGGTGGCGCTCAGCTACAATCTCTTGACAATTACGTGAGCCAAAACAGTTCTAGGACCCGGTACAAGGGTGCAAACAACCACAGGTAGATGAGGTGGGTGGCTGGTGGTGGGTGGGTGGAGGGAGAGTGTATAGGGGTGAGTGAGGTGGTGACTCTTGCTGGCGCTCTGGCGCGCACTCCACTCACTACCCACGAAGGTGGCTTGATAAGCCACTATGCCACAGGGATGGTGAAGACCACTCTTAGCATCCAACAGGGAGCACAAAGCGATATGAAAATACTTCAGAGGAACTTGGCTTACTTCTTACTGCGTGGCTTACTTCTCTCTCTCAGCTGGGTTAGAAGCTGGGTTGGCCGACTGGCTTAACCCACGAGAATGGCTGACTGGAAGACGTGTAACGATGCACACAGCACGGAGGAGCAGGTGGATGACAGGAGACAGGCTGGATGATAGGCCGACTGGCGTTCACTTCCACAGTCTGGCTTACTGACTGGCTTAATTGCAAAATCCGGGTCAACCCCTCGGAGATTGAAGCAATTAGCACACGAACTAAGCCAGGAAGCTTGAAAAAACGGCTGCAACAGGCTTGCAGGCTGGAGGTGGAGGTTGTGAGGGGAGCGAGTAGCTGGAGTGGGTGAGACGGTTCACCTTTGACCCGCCGGCTACTCACAAACAGTCTTCTAACCTCTTGAAATACCCTTAAAAAGCTTAATTTCCACGCTCTACACCGGTGCCACCATTTATCATGTGGGATTCGAACACGTGGATAGGGTAAAGTAATATTCACGTAGCCTGGTAGTACGTATAATTACGGATAATGTGGGGAGCGCCCTAACAGCCGTAACCTTGTCTCCTTGCTCACTCTCATAACACTGACTGCCCACAGTACCCATATGTGAGGGGGTCTTTGAATACTGCTGTGGTCAGCACAATATGAATACAGTGACTCAGGCAGAGACGGTTGGTAGTGAGTCATCTACTGGTACACTGGTTACTGGTAACTGGTTACTACTACTGAGACAAGGCTAGTCCCAGAGCTCAAGGGAATGTTGTACAAGGAAAGGTTAAGGGAAATCGGACTGACGACACTGGAGGACAGAAGGGTCAGGGGAGACATGATAACGACATACAAGATACTGCGGGGAATAGACAAGGTGGACAGAGATAGGATGTTCCAGAGAGGGAACACAGGGACAAGGGGTCACAACTGGAAGCTGAAGACTCAGACGAGTCACAGGGACGTTAGGAAGTATTTCTTCAGTCATAGAGTTGTCAGCAAGTGAAATAGCCTAGCAAGTGAAGTAGTGGAGGCAGGAACCATACATAGTTTTAAGAAGAGGTATGACAAAGTTCAGGAAGCAGAGAGAGAGAGAGAGAGGACCCAGTAGCGATCAGTGAAGAGGCGGGGCCAGGAGCTGAGTCTCGACCCCTGCAACCACAATTAGGTGAGTACATACACACATACACACACACACACAGGGATGTTAGGAAGTATTTCTTCAGCCACAGAGTAGTCAGTAAGTGGAATAGTTTGGGAAGCGATGTAGTGGAGGCAGGATCCATACATAGCTTTAAGCAGAGGTATGATAAAGCTCACGGCTCGGGGAGAGTGACCTAGTAGCGATCAGTGAAGAGGCGGGGCCAGGAGCTCGGACTCGACCCCCGCAACCTCAACTAGGTGAGTACAACTAGGTGAGTACACACACACACACATGCACACGCATGCACACACATGCACATACAACAGGCCTAGTGTCTAATCGACATGTGCCTAGGACCAAATGGTAACTCACACACACACAAACACACATCAGGAGGAGAGTGGTGGAGCACCTGGAACGGAACAAGAGTATAAATGCCAACCAGCACGGATTCACGGAAGGCAAATCCTGTGTCACAAACCTTCTGGAGTTTTATGATAAAATAACAGAAGTAAGACACGAGAGAGAGGGGTGGGTTGATTGCATCTTCTTGGACTGCAAGAAGGCCTTTGACACAGTTCCTCACAAGAGATTAGTGCAGAAGCTAGAGCATCAGGCGCATATAACAGGAAAGGCACTGCAATGGATCAGAGAATACCTGACAGGGAGGCAACAACGAGTCATGGTACGTAATGATGTATCACAGTGGGCACCTGTGACGAGCGGGGTCCCACAGGGGTCGGTCCCTGGGACCAGTGCTATTTTTGGTATATGTGAACGACATGATGGAAGGGTTAGACTCAGAAGTGTCCCTGTTTGCAGATGATGTGAAGTTAATGAGGAGAATTAAATCTGATGAGGACCAGGCAGGACTTCAAAGAGACCTGGACAGACTGGACACCTGGTTCAGCAAATGGCTTCTCGAATTTAATCCTGCCAAATGCAAAGTTATGAAGATAGGGGAAGGGCACAGAAGACCACAGACAGAGTATAGGCTAGGTGGCCAAAGACTGCAAACCTCACTCAAGGAGAAAGATCTTGGGGTGAGTATAACACCGAGCATGTCTCCGGAAGCACACATCAATCAGATAACTGCTGCAGCATATGGCGCCTGGCAAACCTGAGAACAGCATTCCGATACCTTAGTAAGGAATCATTCAAGACACTGTACACCGTGTATGTCAGGCCCATACTGGAGTATGCAGCACCTGTTTGGAACCCGCACTTGATAAAGCACGTCAAGAAACTAGAGAAAGTACAAAGGTTTGCGACAAGGTTAGTTCCAGAGCTAAGGGGAATGTCCTATGAAGAAAGATTAAGGGAAATCGGCCTGACGACACTGGAGGACAGGAGGGTCAGGGAACACATGATAACGACATATAAAATACTGCGTGGAATAGACAAAGTGGACAAACACAGGATGTTCCAGGGAGGGGACACAGAAACAAGAGGCCACAATTGGAAGTTGAAGACACAAATGAGTCAGAGAGATAGTAGGAAGTATTTCTTCAGTCATAGAGTTGTAAGACAGTGGAATAACCTAGAAAATGACGTAGTGGAGGCAGGAACCATACACAGTTTTAAGACGAGGTTTGATAAAGCTCATGGAGCGGGGAGAGAGAGGGCCCAGTAGCAACCGGTGAAGAGGCGGGGCCAGGAGCTAAGACTCGACCCCTGCAACCACAAATAGGTGAGTACAAATAGGTGAGTACACACACACACACACACACAACACCCTTTAGTGTCAAATCGACATACGCCTAGGAAACAAAAATTAACAAACAAACCTCCCTGTTCGGGTTTCCTTCCACTTGGGGGTGGTTGTGTAATTCCCCTGGGGAAAACTGGATCGTCCATTTTTAAAAGGCATTCCGGGGGGGCGCAACAGGGGAAAACACGGGGAAGTTAGGGGTTTTCTACATTTTAGATTTTCCATTTGAATTTGGGAAAGGGAATCCGAAATACCATCCATGGATGGCAACTTTTCCTTCTTCCTTACTGCATTATCATTAGTTTGAAAAATGATTGCTTCTTTGGGCCCTGGTAAATATGCGGGATGAAAAAGATTTTTTTTCTTTCTTTTTCCCAAGGGATACTTTTGGCAACTTTTTCATTTTTTTTAGAAAGGGGTTTTATTACTCTCCTAGTTTCTAATTTTTGGTAAAAATTCCTCCCTAGTCCAGAATAACGGGAATTATTAAAGGGAACCAAAAAACTTTTTTTCAGGAGTTTTCCAAAGTGCATGAAAATCCATGTTTTAACTTCCTTTGGAAAATGAACTTCCATGTAGAACTTCCATTTTATGAATTTTCCGGGGGCATGAACTTCCAGTGAATAAACCCTTCCCATTTTATGAACTTCCATGAATGAACTTCCATTTTGTTTTGGAACCCTTCCAGTGATGAACTTCCATGAAATAACTTCCATGTTAAAATTTCCCCAGTTTTATGAATTTTCCAGGATAAACTTCCGTGTATTGAATTTCCCAGTGTTTTGAACTTCAGTGTTTTAAAAATTCCATGCATAATTTCCCCATGAAGGGAACTTCCAGTTTTTGAACTTCCCCAGTTTTAATGAACTTCCAATGTTATGAAACCGGGGTCCCAGTGTATGAAACTTCCATGTATGAACTCCAGTGTAGAACTTCCAGTATGAACTTCCAGTGTAGAACTTCCAGTGTATAACTTCCAGAAGGGTTTTAAACTTCCCTTGGATGAACTTCCAGTGTATGAAACTTCCATTATGAACTTCCAGTGTAGGGAATTTCCCAGTGTATGAATTTCCAGTGTTAAACTTCCAGTGATAAACCCTTCCAGTGTATGAACTTCCAGTGTATGAACTTCCTTTTGTTAGGGAAACTTCCCAGTTCCATGAAATTTCCTTTGTATGAACTCCCATGTAGGGCCCTTTCCAGTGAAAAAACTTCCAGTGTATGAACTTCCCGGGTTATGAACTTCCAGTTAACATGGAAAACTTCCAGTATGAATTTTCCCAAGTGATGAATTTCCCAGTGCAGGGAAACTTCCAGTGAAATAAACTTCCCAATTTTTAAAACTTCCAGGGGAAAACCTTCCATGAATGAACTTCCATTATGGAACTTCCAGTGAAATAATTTTCCCTGTATGAATTTCCAGTGTTTTAAATTTCCCAGGGGTTATGAACTCTGTCGTAAACGCCTTCCAACTGAACAAAAGAAACTAAGGGAAAAATAAATAAATAAATAAAAAATAAATTTGGGAAAACAAGAAAAATTTTAGAATTTTCCCTTAAAATTTAAATATAAAAAAAAAAAAAGGCCTAAATTCTTGTATTTTGGGTGGAGTGGGTTATGGGCCCTGGTTTAAGTTCCTCTAAAATTGTTATTTATGTAGGAACCCCGGGAAAAATGGAAAACCCGATTTTCCCTGGAATCTCCTACCTTTTTGGTTTTGGAGCACAAGTATTTTGGAAAGGGGCCCGGGTATTTTAGAAAAATTGTTAATAAGTATTATTAACAAAACGTCTTCCCCCCTTTAAATCTGGCGTCTTTTCCGGGGAAACCCACGCCAGGAACAAGCTGACAAATAAGAAAAAAAAAACTGGTTACCCATATCATGATAAATAACATTTAAAAAAAAAAAAAGAATATAAAGGGCCAAAATCATTAGGGGTAACCACAAACACTAGAAAAGAAAAAACAGAAATACTCCTGGAAATTTCCCCCAAACCTTTAAAAGGAAAGAGGGGAAAGGCGAAGGACCCCCAAAACCCTTAAATCCCCCACCGGGAAAGGGCCCCAATATTACCAGAGTAGAAACTTTAACAAATCGACACCGGGAACTAGTTTTGCCCCCCCGCCAGAGGGGGGGGGGGGGGGTGCGCCCCAAACGTAACTGGGCTAAGGGTTCCGGGTTCCCCCAAACAACCCTTTAAACCCCAAATTACCCCTTTACTTTTCCCCCTCACAAAACCCCCTTCCCAAAACCCCTTATGGACGGAGTAAATAAGTCCCGAACAGGGGAAAAGAACAAAAAAAAACCCCTCGGCCCCGCCAATCTAAAAAGTGGTTTTCAAGCCAAAAATATAAAGGGACTTTAAATTTATGGGGCTGAAAAACCAGACCCCATCTCAAGAGCCCCTCTATTTGCCCCTTTAAATTTTCCAAGTAAAACAGGGGTTTTTACCCTGTTTTCAAGCAAAAAGGGGTTTCCCTATGAGTATTTAAATCTATTATACCCCATACTAAAGAATAACTTTCTTTCCCCCACAGGGGAAATTTTTTTTTCTTCTCTGGGCAGAACTTCTTACGGGCGAAAGATACTAAAAAGGGTGCCCCTCCCCATAATATTGAAGTAGTACACCCCCCCGATTCCAAAAAGGGGGGCCCACCCTGTTCGGAAAACAAATATTTTATTAAGATCGGGAAAATTTGGGACGGGGGGTTTGAAAATAAATTTCAATTTTTTCAAAATTTTTGGTTGGCCTTCCTCAAACAACTAAGGGGTTTCCCTTTGACATTTTTTTTTTAAAATAGTCTGTAAGAACAAAATTTAAGCTACTTAAAATTGGAAACGAAAATTTCATAAAATTTTAAAAGACCCAAAGGGAAACTTCTTAAAAAATTTTTGGGTACGGGGAACGAAATTTTCAAAACAGTTTTGGTCTTATTGGGAAGGGGGTGAAAAGTTAAAAATCAGAAATAATAAACCCAAGGTATTGTCCCTTTATAAAAACCAAAAAGCATTTTTTGGGGTTTAACGAAAGGCCATGAGTTCTTTTTTTTTTTTAAAAAACAACATAGTGTTTTTAGAGGGTTTTCCCAAAATTTTTTTGGGTTCTTTATTTTAAATTTTATCAAAAACACTGATACTTTCCCTTTAGATCAAAAAAGAACTATTCTCTTTAACCCAAAATACGTGGCAAAACGCGGAAACCCCAAGGGGCCGAAAGGCTTGTGCGGAAATTTTTTAAACCCTATGAGTGGGGAAAGCAATGTATGGTTTAAATTTTGGGGGTGTAATGGAAACTTGATTTTAAAGCTTGGAGATTTCAAATTTTCCGAGAAAATTTGCAGTAAAGGAATTTTTATAAAACCCCATTATCAATTATTTTGGCAGGGTTTCTGCACCCCATTTATTTATAGTATTCAAATAACGAAAATCTTTCCCAGTCGGTAAGAATTATCTTTTTCCCTTACCAAAAACAACTGGTAAACAGAAAGCTAAAATTTCAAAGGGTTCTATGATTTTTAATTTTAAATATTTTTTCAACCTCATTATCAAAAGTTTTCCGTAAGTAAAAGGGGAACAGGGAAATTTTCCGTTTTTATTTGGTTTCCCATGACCGTTTAATTTAAAAATTCTTGTTACAATAGTGGTGGTAATCCTGGTACCCCCTTGGGGAATACTTTCAAAAAAATAAATTTTACAAAGGCATTTACTTTGAACGGGTTTATTTTGACAAGTCTTTTTAATTTTGGGCCCATTTGACTTTTTTGGTGAGGGATCATGCTTTTAAAGATGTCCAGTAGTTTCCTTTTCGATTCTGAAAAGACTCATCTATAATACAAATTCTACATTCTACGAATCCCCCCCTTGATCCAAGCCGAAAGAAAAGTATCTTCGCAAACCCCCTTTTTACGCAAAGTTTAATTTCTCTTCGAGGGTACCGTTTTCAAAAATTGACGTGTTTAACTTTCTTTCTCTACCCTTGACATCCAAAATAAATTTTTCCCTTTTATTTGCGGGAACCTTCCCCTATTTTTAAACGGCCGCGCCATGAAAATTAAAATTTTTGGGTTGGTTTTGGCCCAGGTGGGAAACAAAAACCCTTCTCCCCAACATTAAACTGCGTTTGGGGGTTTTTTATGGTCAAAATATCTTGTTTTTTTCCCCATAGACATCTCTAGGTTTTTACTGACCAAATCTGCGTTTCTTCCCAAACCTTTTTCCCCTTAGGTCTAAAAAAAACCCTGATGCTTTTTTGAACCTCAGGTTTGATATTTTTGGGACCAAATTTCTTTAAAAAAGATAGGGGAACCAAACGAGTTTGCCCCTCCCATAAAGAAATTTAAAAAGGGGGAAAAACCAAGGGGAATCATTTGGGAAAATCTCGCGCATTGCGAAAAACACATGGAAAAATCTATGCCAACCTTTTGGTTTAAGAATCCCTATTTTTTTTAGTTTTGATTTTAGGATGGAAAATTTGTCGCTCCCTTTTCCGTTACACATGGGAGGGTAAGGTGAAGGGGAAAAGAGTTTAAAAAAACCCAAAAAGTTGAAAAAACGTTTTCCATTAATTCTGAAGGGAATTGACCCCTTTACCACAAAATTTTCCACGAGGTAATACCTACACGGAAAAAATAAAAAAATAAGGCTTTTTGGCACTTCTTTTACTAAGGGAAATTTTAAGGTCCGCCTCTGGAACGGAACGCGTAGTCCAATCATAGTTTAAAATATAAAAAAAAAAGGGCCCTCCTGATGAACGAGGTGTGATGGGAAACCAACTATATCAAATTTGAAAACCCTTTTGGCAAAAGGATTTGAGAAAATTGGCATCTTTCCCAAAAGGGAAAACTCTCCTTTTTTCACCCTTCTGGGGTGGAAAGTTCATACTACATGATCTCCCCAGTACTTATAGATGTAAAGGGGACATCCCTAGGCCAGAAATATGGCCCCTTGATTTTTTTATAGGCCCTTTCCTTTTTTTAAAAAAATGGCCGGGGATTTCAAGTCCTGCGAATCTTAAAAGGGTTTTTCACCGGAAATCCTCGGAAATGAACCTAACGGGCTTCGCCCAACGTCCTTGGGTTTGCCCGCAGACTCTATAGCCCCTTGTAAAAAAAGATCGTTTTGAACTCAAACTTGTAAAAAAATTTTTTCTTTCTCGGGGTTCCACCTTGCCATTTAAAGCTAACTTCCGAATTCCTCAAAGGGAAGGGAAAAGGGTCTTTTGAAACCCTTTTTAAATCTATATGGGGACACCTCAAATTGGCTTTCCTTTGGAAAGAACTAATGGGGAAAAGGTTTTTCCCCCTTAAACTGAGCCTGGTAACGACTTTAATTTGAGTCTATTTGTTGTATAGATTTCCCCCAGGATTTTTTTCCACGGGCTTTCTGCGTTGTCCATTCAAGTGACTGCTTACAAAAGGGTTTTTTTAACCGGATTTTTTGAAAACATCACCCTCTCTGTTTTAGGTTACCCAAACCTAAAATCTCTCGGGAAAACTATCGTGAAGAAAACAGAGATATTGGTTCCCAAAACCCTTTTTCCCTTGGAAACCCCAAATTCCAAACAGTCCTTCCAAGGGGAAAAAAGCACCCCTTTTGAAAATTTCCCCAAAACCAAAACAGAACCGGGGGTTATGGGGGCCAACTACGGCATCTACCCATCCTGAGAACCATTTGAAACCTAAAAAAACCCATCTGACTGTTGGAAAAGAATCGCTTTCCCCAAAATAGTCATTAAACTTATTTGGCCCTTAAAAAACGTGAAGAATCTAGGTTTTAGGGAAAAACCCTTTATTTGAGAAAAAAATCCCAGGAACATCCGTGTCTCTAAGAATGGTTGACACTTTAAAAACCATTGATTTGAAACCTTACTAAAAGGTGCTTTTTTAAGTTTGATTCAGTGAAACTTTACCGACTTTTTTTCCACCTTTTTTTCTAGGACAGCCCGGGCCCTTTTCTATGACCCCACTCTTTACATTTTAAACACCTTTACTGTGAACCGAAAAAATTTTGGGTACGGGGGGTTTTTGGAAACCCTCAATTGCTTGGGCCCCAACGGCTTTTTCCTCCCAAACCCCTTTAGGGTAGTTTTTTAAATGACGCAGGGCAAAAATAATCAGCCTTTTTCCCATTTCTGCAGCCGTATGAACGTTTCGTTCTTAATGAAAAATTCGAAAGCCCAAAAGTTTACAGAAAAAAAAAATTAAATCTTTTACCATCGGGTCTCGAAAAAGTTTCGAAATCGGGGCCCACCCAGCCCCTATCAATCCAAAGGGAATCAAAAATCTGAAAAGTTTTTGTTAAGAATTGCAATAAATTTGTTTGGGGGTTTTTTTTTTAAATGTGTCAAAACCCCGCCTGTAATATGATATTTTTTTTTGAAAGCCAAAGTATATTTTTTCTTCAGCGGGTTTAAACAAAATAACAAAAGGGTAAAAGTGGAATAAAAATTTTTTTAATCTAAACCCGAAGTAGAAAGCCAAGCCTAGCCCCCCCAAAATCTGGGGGCCCAAAGCCCACAGAGAGTAGCAGTACTCTCAAATCAAAGTAATATTTTGCCGCAAAGGTCACTTGTTTTGAGAAAGGTGTATTTGTGGCATCCAAAATTATTAGTTTTTTGGGGAAAGGGTATTCTAGTACCCCTTCATCTATTTTCTTTTAGAAAAATTTTTATCTTTTTTGGGTTCTAAATTTCCCAAACCCTTATTGTTTCAACTCCCTCGGGGGTTTAGCCTGTTCTTTAATTTCCTTCAAATTTTTTTAAAAGGGTAAAACCCCCTTTTTGCCTTTAACCTTTTCTTCTCTAAACTACCCCTTCCTGCCCATTTTATCTTCCCGAGCTAGTCTTTTCCCGTTCCTTTTTTTCTTCTCAGCTAGTCTTTTTCCCCCCCCACTAGTCTTTCCTGTTTTTTTTCTCTTCTCCCACTAAATCTTTCCTGTTCTTTTTTCTCTTCTTCGAGCTACTTTTCCTGTTCTTTTTTTTCTTCAATGCTAGTCCCTTTTCCCTTTTTTTTTTCTCCCTTTAATTGCCATTTTAGCATAAGTAACATCAAGGCTTTGTCCAGTAAAACCCTTTCCTTCCCCCCCTTCAACCCCAAAATCTAAAGAATCCTTTTTGTTTAAAAAAAAAATTAAAACACCCAACTTTACCCACAATTTTAAAAATTTAAAAGAACGTCTGTTACAAAAGAGGGACCCCCAGTCCCACACTTTTAAAATTTCCCCCAAAATAGAAAAGAATAAATATTATTTCTCCCTGGGAAAAATACACTTGTGGCCCCAATAGCCTTTTACTAACAAAATACACAAGTTCACACAGGAGGGTTTTCATCAAAGTTCCCCCGGTTTTCCCAAAAAATAGGGAAAAATTTTAAACCCCAACCTAAAAACCAAACAACGGAAAGGGCAACCAACCCACCCTAAAACTTTACACCCCAACTAACTCACCCCCCAATTTTTTATTTTTAATTTCTCCCCCCCCCCCCCAAAAAAAATGTTTTAAAAACCCCCTCAAAAAACGTTTTTTTTTTTGCCCCCTTCAAAGGGTTGGTATCCAGGCAAAGGGCGCCTTTTAGTGGGAAAGCCTTCCCCAAGAACAAAAAAAACTAATGGAAAAAAAAAATAAATAAAGAAAAAATTTTAAAGGGAAAAAAAAGATAAAATGAAATTTTTAAATTTTACTTAAAATTTAAATATAATTTAAAAAAAATAAAGGGTTCAAATTTAGGGAGTTTTGGGGAGGGGTAGGTATGGCCCCCAGATAGGTTTCCCCTGATGTTATTAAAGTAGGTTTTCCGGGGAGAAGGGGAATTTTCCCATGTTTCTGGAATCTCCTACCACTTGGGTGGGGCACAAAATTTGATAGGGAAGGGGCCGGGAAGGGTTTTAAATAATGTAAAAAAGTATTATTAACACACGTCTTGCCCCCTTTTTCTGGCCCTCTATCCTGGAAGACCACCCCCAGGGAAAAGAGCGATTAGGGAAAAAAGAGGGGGGCGAAATTTAAATCTTCCCAAACTTCAAACCCCCACCAGGTAAGGGGAATATTACCAGGAGTAAAACTTTAAAAAAACGGGGCACCAAACTAGTTTTGGGCCCCCCCCGCCCAAGAGGGGGGGGGTGTGTGCGCCGCAACGTAACCTTCTAAAAGGTTTCCTGGGTTTCCCGAACCCAACCCTTTAAACCCCCCTTCACCTACTTTTTTCCCCCCTACCCCTTTTCCCAAAACCCTTTTGGGGGGGACCCAAAAAGCAACGAACAGAGGGAAAAGCACTAAATACAACCCGGCCACCAAACCCCTTTAAAAGTGGGTTTTAAACCCAAAAAATAAACGACTTTTACCTTTAGGGCCCGAATAGCCAAGCCCATCCCCAAAGTCCCGCTATTTTACCCTTTAAAAAAAAGGTTTTTTCCAAATACATCAGGCTTGTGACTGTTTCAAACACAAAGGGTTTTTCCGTATAAAAGGGAAAAAATTTTTAAAACTAAATTAACCCCCATACTAAAGCATAAAAATACTTTTTTCCCCAGGGAATATCTTTCCTTTTTCTGGGGAGAATCTTTCTGGCGAAAGATACTGGAAAGGTGTCTCCTCATAATAATTTAAGTAGTTAATTTTAGCCCCGAGTCCCGAATTTGGGGCATTTTGTTCGGGGACAAAAATTTTTAATAAAATCTGGAAAAAATTTGGGCAGGGGGTTTGAAAAAATACTCTTAAAATTTCCCTTTGAAGCTTTTGGGTTGGGTTCCTCAGAACAACAAAAGGTTTCCCTTTACACCCTTTTTCAAATAAATCGTAAGAAATGAATTAACTACATAGATTTGGGATAATTTTTTATAAATTTACAGATCCAAGGAAACTTCTTAATAACTTTTTTTCAGGGGAAAGTACTTCTTTTAAAAAAAGCTTTGGGCCCTTTTTGGAAGTGGGAAAAGTTTTTAACCCAAAATAATGAACCAAGGTATTTTAACCTTTGATAGCCAAGAAAGCACTTTTGGGTTTTAAAAAGTAAGTCCAAAGAGTTCTTGTCCTTTTTAAAACAGCGGGTAGTGGGAATTTTTGATGGGCTTTTCCCCGACATTTGGTCATGATTTTAAATATTACAAAAACACTGATAAAATTCTTTTTGATCAGAAAGAAAAATTCCTCATAAGGCCTAAAATACGTGGGACACGCGGTAACCAAAACCAAAGGCATTGTGCGGTATTGCAATTTGACCCTAAGAGTTGGAAAGTCAGTGTAAGGTTAAAAAGTCTGGGTGTAATGGGACTTGATGGTAGGGTTGTGGGGATGGTCCAATTCCGAGAAGAAATTTTCATCATGGAATTTTTACAAGTCCCCCTTAAACAAATTTCTGCATGGGGCCGCAAACCCATTTTTGTTTTTAAAAAATTCAAATAAAAAGAAAATCTTTTGCCCCTTTGGGAAGGAAAATTTTCGGGTTTTTTAACCCTAACCCAAATGGTTAAAAGAAAAGCTTTTTTCGAAGGTTCTATGATTTTTAAGTTAAAATTTTTTCAACCTCATTATCAAAAGTTTTCCGTAAGTGGGAAAGGGGAAAAAGGGGAATTTCCCCTTTACTGGTTTTTTGATCCGTAATTCAAACTTGTGAAAAAATAGTGTGGTTTAAATCCTGGTACCCTTCCCGTGAATACGTCAGAAAAAGAAATTTACTAAGGCACTTACTTGAAAACTTTTGTTTTTTTGACAAGTCGTTGTTAATGTTGACATTTACTTTTTTTGGGGAGGGGTCATTTTTTAAGAAAATCCATTTAGTTCCTTCGATTTTGTAAAAGACCCCGTCATTTAAAATACAAACTCTACATTCGTACGAATCACCACTTTTAAACCAAGCTGAAAGAAGAATATCTTCGTCAAAAGGGATTTTCGCAAAGATTAACTTCTCTTCCATGTACCCTTTCAAAAAATTTACGGATACATTCTCTCTCTACCCTTTACATTTAAAATATAATCACCTTTTTGCACACCTTCACTACTTTTTAACGGTTTCCCCGCCAGGTTTAAATTTGCAATTTTTTTTGGATTTTGGCCCGGGAGGAGAACTAAAACTTCATCACCAACCCCTTTAAAAGTACGCTTGGGGCTTTTTATTGGGCAAAAAAAGGCTTGTAAAGTTTCCATAGACATCCTAGGGTTTTTTCTGACCAAAACGGGCGGGTTTTTTTCCAACCTTTTTCCCTAATCTAAAAAAACTGAAACGGGTTTTTAAAACCCCAGGTTTTATATCTTTGGCCAAAATTCATTCAAAAAAAGATAGTGGGCCACGACTTGTCCCCCCCAAAAAAGCAATTCAAAAGGGGAATAACCCAAGGGGAAACCACTTGGAATCTCGCGCAATTGGGGAAAAGAGCACTGGGGAAAAATCTATCCCGGCCCGTTGGTTTAAAAAACATATTTTTTTTTGTTTTTGACTTTAGGGTGGCATTTGTCGCTTCCCCTCTTTTGTTACACATCGGATGGTAAGGTGTAGTGAAAAGAGGTTTTTAAAACCCACAAGTTAAAACTTTTTCCCTTAATTCTGAATGAATTACCTCTTTTTTCCGACAGAATTTCACAGGTATACCTACACGTGAAAAAAAAAAAAATAAGGCTTTTGCGACTTCTATTTGGGCAAAAGGAAAATTTTTAAAGGGTTTCCGGGCCCCTGGGAAGCTGGGCGCGTAATCAATCATAGTTTAAAATATATTTTAAAACCTCCTGAGACGAGTGTGATAGGAAACCCCCTAAAATCAAATGCAACCCTTTTCAAAAGGGCCTGAAAAAAATTGGGATCTTTAACCCTAGGAAAACCCCCCTATTTTTAAACCCCTTTTGCGTGGAAAAAATTTTACATACGTGACCCCGATCCAGTAATTATAGATGTCCCAAAAGGGCATGCAGGCCCAAAAAATAGGTCCTTGATTTTATTAAAAGGGCTTCCCCAGTGAAAAAAGGCCAGAAGCTGGGAAATCATTAGAAATCTTAAAATTGTTTACCAACCGAATCCCCGCGGAATACTAACAGGGGTTTGGAAACCCAAAGTCCCTGGGCTTTTCCGCAGACAAATATAGTCTTTACAAAAGAACGTTTTTTTGGAAACCCAAAATTTTTAAGAAAATTTCTTTCCCGGGGCCCTTGCCATTTAAAGCTAACTTCCGAGATTCCTCTAAGGAAGGACAAGTCTTTTGAAGACCCTCCAAATCTATATGAGACAGCTCGATTGGCTTTCCTTTGGAAAGAACTAATGGTGGATAGGTTTTTACCTTAGACTGAGCTCTGTAACGACGTTAATCGAGTCTAGTTTGTTGTATAGATTGTGCCACACGTAGTTTTCCACTGCGTCTGCGTTGTCCAGTTCAAGTGACTGACTTACTAAAGGTGTTACCCGGAGTTTTGTAACCATCAGCTCTCTGATTTAGGTTACCCAACTGAATCTCATCTGGAACTATCTGTGAAGAAACAGAGATATTAGGTTCCAACCCTTCCTTGAAACTCCAAATTCCAAACAGTCCTTCTCAGATGGGAAAGTAGCCCCTTGTATGTTCCCAACCAAAACAGAACATGAGGTTATCGGGCAACTACGGCATCTACCCATCCTGAGAACCATTTGCACCTAACAAAACATCTGACTGTTGGAAAAGAATCGCTTCTTCCTAAATAGTCAGTTAATTTAGTGGACTTATAACGTGAAGAATCTAGGTTAGGAAAAGCTTACTTGAGATAACAATACAGGAACATCCAGTGTCTCTAAGAATGGTTGACACATTCATACCATTGACTGTACCTTCACTAAAAGGTGCGTTTATGTTTGATTCAGTGAAACATTTACCGACATTTTCACCCCTTTTTTTCTAGGACAGTCGGGCCGTCTATGACCCCACATCATTACAGTTGAAACACTTTACTGTGAAGGCCGTGGAAATCTTAGGTACGGGGGGTTTGGATCCCTCAGATTGCTTAGGCACCACAGGCTTATATCTGCTACGCTCTTTAGGGTAGTTATTATGAGCGCACGCATATATATCAGCAGCTTGTGCCATTTCTGCAGCCGTATGAACTTTTCGTTCTTTAATGAATATTCGTAAGTCAGAGTTTACAGAAGAAAGGAATTGATCTCTTACCATCAGTCTCGTAAAGATTCGAAATCGTGGTCAACCTCAGCACTATCAATCCACGAATCAAATAATCTGAAAAGTGTTGTTTAAGAATTGCATGTAATTTTGATGAGAGTTATTTTAATGTGTCTAAACTCCGACCTGTAATGATGAGTAGTTTTTTTGAAAGCCTGTAGTATAGCTTTCTTCAGCAGGCTATAACTAGAAATAACATCAGAGGGTAGAGTGGAATAGACGTTTAATGCTGAACCTGAGAGTAGTAAGCCAAGCCTAGTAGCCCAAGAATCTACTGGCCAGTCACAGAGAGTAGCAGTACTCTCGAATCTAGTAATATATGCCGCTATGTCATCTTGTTCTGAGAAAGGTGGTATTTGAGGCATCCTAATATTAGGTTCTTGGAAGGGTATTCCAGTACCCCTTCATCTATTTTCTGCTTAGATAGTTCTACCTTCTTGGCTTCTAATTCCAACCTTGATTGTTCTAACTCAATTTCCTTCATTTTGAAGGCTACCTCTCTTGCCTGAACTCTATCTTCTCTAGCTATCCTTTCCTGTTCGATTTTATCCTCCCGAGCTAGTCTTTCCTGTTCCTTTTTCTCTTCTCGAGCTAGTCTTTCCTGTTCCTTTTTCTCTTCACGAGCTAGTCTTTTCTCCTCTCGAGCTAGTCTTTCCTGTTCCTTTTTCTCTTCAATAGCCATTTTAGCAGTAATGTAACTATCAAGGCTTTGTCCAGTAAATCCCATTTCCTTTCCAGCTTTCAACCAGAAATCTAAAGAATCCATCTTGTAAAAAGAAATATTAAGCACCCAACTTCAACTGACAATTAAAATTAACAGTAACGTCTGTTACAAAAGAGGGACACAGTCCGCACACTTTAAACTTCCCAAAGTAGAAAATGAAATAAATATTTCTCCCTGGAAGAATACACTTGTGGGCTCAATAGCCTTCACTAAGCAAAATACACACGGTTCACACAGGAGGGGTTATTATCAAAGTTCCCCAGGTCCAACAAATAGGTAAACTTCTAAACCGAACCTTAGAACCAAACAACGGTAAGTCAACCAGACTACCAGTAATGACTTGACACCTCATCTAACTCACCCTTTTCTATCTTAAATGTTATACTCACAACCAGTTGAACCATCAGGACGATGTTGCTTCAAGAGTCGGATCCTGGCAAGGTCGCCATTGTCAGTGGAACGCCTTCCAACTGAACAAAAGAAACTAATGGAAAAATAAATAAATAAAGAAATGATTTAGGAAAAACAAGAAAAATGATTTTTGAGAATTTTACTTAAAATTTAAATATAATAAAAAAAATGGCCTTCAGTTCTTGTAGTTGGGTAGGAGTAGGTATGGCCCTGGATAGTTCCTCTGATGTTATTTATGTAGGTTATCCTGGCAGATGGTAATCCGATGTTCTGGAATCTCCTACCACTTGGATGGAGCACAATAGAATAGGTAAGGGCCGGTAGTTGTAGAATAATGTTATAAGTATATTACACACACGTCTTGCCCCTTTATCTGGCGTCTATCCTGGAAGACCACGCCAGGAACAGAGCTGACAAATAAGAGAAAATAAACTGGTTACCCATAGTCAGATAATATAACATTTAAGAAAGAAAAAGAATGATAAATGCCAAAATCATTACTGGTAACCAGCAAACACTAGAAAAGAACAAACAGTAATACTCCTGGTAGATCACCCTACCTGATTAGGAGAAGAGTGGAGGCGAAGTGACTCTCCAAACTTCAATCCACACCAGGTAAGGTCAATATTACCAGGAGTAGAAACTTTAACAAATCGGACACCATTAACTAGTTTTGCCCCAGCCCGCCAGAGGGGGGGGGGTGTGCGCGCGCAACGTAACTCGCTAATGGTTCCTGGTTGCCCGAACAACCTTAACCCCACTTACACCTACTTTTCCCTCACAAACTCCAGTGTATGAACTTCCAGTGCATGAACTTCCAGTGTATGAACTTCCAGTGTATGAACTTCCAGTGCATGAACTTCCAGTGTATGAACTTCCAGTGTATGAACTTCCAGTGCATGAACTTCCAGTGCAATGAACTTTCCCGTGTATGAACTCCAGTGTATGAACTTCCAGTGCATGAACTTCCAGTGCATGAACTTCCAGTGTATGAACTTCCAGTGTATGAACTTCCAGTGCATGAACTTCCAGTGCATGAACTCCAGTGTATGAACTTCCAGTGTATGAACTTCCAGTGCATGAACTTCCAGTGCATGAACTCCAGTGCATGAACTTCCAGTGTATGAACTCCAGTGTATGAACTTCCAGTGCATGAACTTCCAGTGCATGAACTTCCAGTGTATGAACTTCCAGTGTATGAACTTCCAGTGCATGAACTTCCAGTGCATGAACTTCCAGTGTATGAACTTCCAGTGTATGAACTTCCAGTGCATGAACTTCCAGTGCATGAACTCCAGTGCATGAATTCACTGGGAAAACAAGACCATGTTTTGTTTTTCCCACGCAGACAACCCTGACCTTTGTTGTACCTTGATTATAGAAACATTATCTCCGACGATATATTATAGGCAGTATTACCAGGACGAATGTTAAACGACTTAAACAATAATAGTTTTTGTGATTCGCCATGCTCGTTGCTCACGCTCTAAGAAGATCACCGTTGTGGCCATGATTTTTCACAATGAAACCCTCGATAACTGATGAGTTCCAAAGTAACCAAACGCCACTACTTCGTAGCGCCGGATATGCATAATCACAATAAACAGCACTGTCTAAGCCGAGAAAACTGTAGCGACACCACGTTATTGGAACACCATCGATACAGCCAAGCCAATAGATTCTCCACCAACAGTTGGTGCTCTGGAACATTACCTCCCACACTTGATAATCCACCAATAACTCTGCCGAATGAGCTATAAATATGCAGTTAAACCCGAATTCAGCACCTGCCTATTACCATAATTGAAGCTTGTGTCATTGCTGCCTCCTTCCAGAGACAGCACCTGAGCAACATAGCTAATTTAACTTTTAATTGCTGTGAACTCTCCACCTTAGACTACACATCATGTCACCTCTTGGCATTAAGGGCGCATCTGCTGGGGGTTTCTCTCCTCCAACAAGATACTCTGGATCACTAAGAAAGAATTCATTTAACAAACAGATACAGTTAACCCCAATAACCTCGAATGATCAGTCTTTAATAAATTATAATATATTTTAATTATATTTAAAGCAAATTTTCATGTAGAAAGCAAAATATACTGATAGAAGAAAAGAGAGAATTTATATCATATGGTCAGGTGAATCCCTCAACCTGGGGCATTTATATCTGAGGTATGATTGTAGCAAAACGTCGAATCCTGCTAAATAATTTTGCCCATTTACCAATTCTTAAGTATAAGTACTCACCTATTTGTTGTTGCAGGGGCCGAGTCATAGCTCCTGGCCCCGCCTCTTCACTGTTTCCTACAAGGTCCTCTCTGTCCTTGCTCCATGAGCTATATCAAACCTCGTCTTAAAACTATGTATGGTTCCTGCCTCCACTATGTCGCTTTCTAGGCTGTTCCACTTCCTGGCAACTCTATGGCTGAAGAAATACTTCCTAACATCCCTTTGACTCATAGGAATCTTCATCTTCCAATTGTGACCCTTGTTTCTCTGTCCCATCTCTGAAACATTCTGTCTTTGTCCACCTTGTCAATTCCTCGCAGTATTCTATATGTCGTTATCATGTCTCCCCAGACCCTCCTGTCCTCCAGTGTCGTCAGGCCGATTTCCCATAACCTTTCTTCATAGGTCAATCCCTTAGCTCTGGGACTAGTCTTGTTGCAAGCCTTTGCACTTTTTCTAATTTCTTGACGTGCTTGACCAGGAGTGAATTCCAAACTGTTGCTGCATACTCCAATATGGGTCTGACGTATATGGTGTACAGAATCTTAAACGATTCCTTAGTGAGGTATCGTAACGCTATTCTTAGGTTTGCCAGAAGCCCGTATGCTGCAGCAGTTATCAGATTCATGTGTGCCTCAGAAAATGTGCTCGGTATTATACTCACCCCAAGATCTTTTTTCTTGAGTGAGGTTTGCAGTCTTTGGCCACCTAGACTATACTCTGTTTGCGGTCCTCTTTGCCCTTCCACGATCTTCATGACTTTGCATTTGGTGGGGTTAAATTCAAGGAACCAGTTGAGGGACCAGGCTTGTAGTCTGTCCAGGTTTCTTTGTAGTCCTGCCTGATCCTCGACCGATTTAATTCTTCTCATTAGCTTCGCATCACCTGCAAACAGGGACACTTCTGAGTCTATCCGTTCCATTATGTCATTCACTTACAACAAAATCAGCACAGGTCCTAGGACTGACCCCTAAGGAACCTCACTCCTCACAGGCGCCCACTCTGACATCTCATCACTTACCATGACTCGTTGTTGCCTCCCTGTCAGGTATTTTTTGATCCATTGCAGTGCCTTTCTGTTGTGTGTGCTTGATCCTCTAGCTTTTGCATTAACCTCTTGTGAGGAACTTGTCGAAGACCTTCTTGCCGTCTAAGAAAATGCAGTCTATCCACCCCTCTCTCTCGTGTCTTACTTATGTTACCTTTTCATAAAACTCCAGTAGGTTTGTGACACAGGTTTTTTACTTCCCTAAAACTTTGATGGTTGTCGTTTTTAACCTTGTGTATTTCTAGGTCTCCACCACTCTTCTGATGATCTCCTCCATGACTTTGCGTACTACACATGTCAGTGACACAGGCCTGTAGTTTAATGCCTCTTGTCTGTCTCCTTTCTTAAAAGTTGAGACTACATTTGTCATCTTCCATACCTCAGGTAGTTGTCCAGTTTCAACGAATGTGCTGAAGATTTTTGGTAGTGGCACACATATCATATCTGCTCCCTCTCTAAGGACTCACGGAGAGATGTTGTCTAGTCCCAACACCTTTGAGGTATCAAGTTCACAGCAGCTTCTTCACCTCCTCCTCAGTTGTTAGCATATCTCCCAATTATGAATTCCTGGAGTACTTCCTGTCTCCACTGTAAATACATTAAATTTCATGTTCAGCCCCTCACATACCTCTTGGTCGTTTCTTATGAACTCTCCACCTTCCTTCATCAGCCTGATTACCTGGTCCTTAACTGTTTTTTTTCCTCCTGATGTGGCTACAAACAGTTTTCGGGTCAGATTTGATTTTTTGATGCAATGTAAATTTTTGAAATTGTGTTAAAGCCCCTTCTTATCTTTTCTTTTTCCCGTTTCGGGCTTTTTCGACTAATCTCTTTATTTTTCGGGGTTTAAATTTTGTCTTCTTTTACTTTTTCCATTCTCTAGTGCACTTAGTTTTTGCCCCCCCTACCCCTTTTGGGGGGTGAACCAAGGCCCTCGTTCGGGTTTTTTCCCAGGGCTTCTGTTTTCCCTTGGGAACAAAACTTTCCCTCTCCCTCCTTCCCATTTTTTGTCACAGTCCATCGTTTTTTTTAGGGGTTTTCCCTGCCAATTCTCTCCCCCCATAAAACGCCCTTGTGGGAAATTTTCCTCAGGGCCTGTGAAAGTCCCCCTTTTGTAGTTTCTTTTAAACCCTTTAATTATCCTGCCCCCCATCCCCCTTGTAGCTCAACAAAGTAATAAAATCACAGATCCCACATGATCATAGCCCCAAAGGGGGGCCTTTCGTACGTGATATCTTCAAATGTTTTGAACTATCAAGAGGAAAAATTTTTTTTTTAAAATTTTAAATTTAAAAAACTGCATATACATAATACATTGTTTTACTTACAAAACAAACCACAGGTGAAAATAAAAAAAAAGTACATACAGTGCCCCTTCATACCTTTTTCCCGAACATAAAATTTAAAAACACCAACATTACAAAATAGTCAAAAAACCAAAACACCCCACTGAAACTTTTTTGAAGTACTTGTTTTTGATGACAAAACATACATACACTTAATATTTACTCTTTATATTTTAATTTATATACATATAAATATAACAATACCACACCCCACACATACATATATGTTTTTAAAAATTAATAAAAAACCAGGGGTAAACAGACAAAAACATAAAATTTTTAAACTTAAATGTCACAAGTATTTTGGCTAAACAGGAGAAACCAAAAACCTAACACAAAAAACCAGAAAAATTGAAAACCCAACCTTCCACATCCAAAAAATTAACAGAATTTTATAAACAAGAAAATCCCAATGATAAATATATTATAAAATTTAAAAACCAACTGGGTTTATTACAAAACCTCTAGTACACAATCCCCGGAAACATTTAAGAACACCCATAGTTAAAAGGCCAAAAATTAAAAACCCTATACAAAACCCCCACAACCAAAATACATAACCTTTAAACCCCTTTCCTTTTTTAAAATAATAAATTTTTTACCAGTGCAGACAACCCTGACATTTCCCTCCCCCCCTCTCCCCTTTTGGTACAGCCCCCCCGGTTTTTCTAAAAAACCCCTAAAATTGGGAAATTTTTCCTAATGAAAGGTAAAAAACCCTGACCTCATAAAAACCCAAAAAGGGTTGGGGTGGGGGCTTGAACAAGAAAAAAACACAAAATTCACGGGACAAAACAATATGAAAAAATTTCTTTCCAAAAACACATCCCACGTAAAAAGTAAATTTAAAACCCCACCAAAATAAAATCAAATATTAATGTTAACCATGAATTACAAACATTAAAAACCCTTTTGGGCCTATAGTGTAGTTCACACTCAAATTAAAATTTTAAATTTCACCACATCCCATATTAGCGGTAAATACAGGCAAATTTAAAAAATTTTTAAAGAACCCGAACTTAAAAAAAACCCCAGAGAATTTATAAGGACTAAGGCTGCTGAAATGTGCCAGTCCCAAAAAACTGACACTTTTTCCCCAGAAAAATTTTTTTTTTTATCCCAAACGTGTAAAATCTAATTATTTAAAAAAACCGGATCCTAAGGGTCGGTATCCGGGCTTTAAAGGGAAAATTTTAAAAAAAACCCTGAACAAAAACCCACCCAGGCTTAGAAAAGGGTACCCTGGAAACCACACTTTTTTCTCACAAAGACAAACATTCTCTTAAAAACAGGTTACCACCCATACCTAATTCTCACTCCCCTTCCCTTTCTTACCCCAAAATCATTTTTCCGGGATAAACCAAAAAAAACCCCCCCCCCTTTACACCCCCCCCATAAGGAGACCACTCCTTTGTCCATCCTCAGGGGACCCCCCCAAAGGGAACCCACGGAGATTCCTAAACCTTCCGGGAAAACTTTTTTTCCCCCAAGAGGGGCCCCATAAACCAATTTAAATTCCTCCCTTTCTTCCTATAGAATCTGGCCGCCAACGCTTTTATCCTAAATATCACCCCTTAAAATCCCCTCTTTCCCCCATAAAAAGTCCAGAAAATTTCCACTATGATTTACATTATACCCCTTTTCCTAATCCCTAGCCCTTCTCCCCCTACATCCAGTATTAAAGCCCTTAAAAGCGACAAACGCCCCCCCCCCCCCAACAGTCGGGGGGTAACCCCCCCCCCATCCATGATCTCAACCCCCCCCAAAGGGAGGTAAAAAAAAAAAACCACATGAAAGCCGTTTCAACATCACCAAAAAAGGGCAAAAACCTTTTCCCCACAATCCCATACTACAAAACACCCCCTTTGGGAAGCCAAAATTTTCCCCCATAAAAACCCTATATACAAATTCTCTTATCTACCGGTTTTCCCCGAAACTTACTAAAATCTTTCCAAAAAAACCCCCCAAATCATACGTTGGATACACGGCAAACCCCTTGCAAAATTTTCCTTTGCCTTTCACTACCCTCCCCAACCTTTTCACTTTAAATTTTTTTTTCCAAACCGGGTTGCCCTGTCAAAAAAAATCCAAAAAATTTTCCTCAAAAAACCCTCAATTTTTTTTCCCACCCCCACCTTTTTACGGCCCCCCCCAAAAAACCTTCCTACTTTGACCCCCCCTCAAAACCCCCTTCCCTCATATACCCCCCTTTGATATTTTTACAGCCAAATGACTCCCGCCCCTAAAGTCAACAAAACCAAAACCCCCCAAACCCTTTTCCGCACTTTCCCCCAAAACTCCCTCCTTACTTAACCAGGGCCCTCCCAAAACCCCCCCACAAATTTCCCAGCACCCCCTCTGCATTTCCACAAAAAACTGTACCTCTAAAAAAAAAACCCTCTGCCCCCCCCCCCCTCCCTTTTCAATAGACAAGGGGAAATTTACCACCACTACCCCTAAATTAAAGCTAAGTCCCTCGAAATTAAAAAACCTCCTAGCCCTACTTAAAACCTTCCCCTTTGACAGACCCAAATTTTTACCCTTCTGAAAGCCTTTGCACCTCCCAAAAATACCATACCCCACATACCTTGATTCTGTAACCATGCCACCCTAACCCTATCCCCAACCCCCCCCCCCCTATCCAATTCCCCGACCTTTTAGAAAACCCTTATTTCACCGTATTAACCCCCAAATTCCCGGGTTTATTAAACCCAAAAAATTTTAATTTCCCCTCTTCCCCCCTCCTTAACTCCTCCTTCCCCCTTAGCAAAACCCAGTGGGTACCCTTTTCCACAAACCCCAAAACGATGCCCCCTTTGAAACCCCCCCCTTCCCAAATCTCCTGATTGTTCTTTTACCCTCTCAACAGACTCAAAAAAAGGATTCTCACACACGCAAAGACCCAGCTGTGACATCGGACACCCCTGTCTCAAACCTCTCTCCATTGGTCCCACTTTCCCCCAAACCCTTTTCCCATTGACCTGTACCCTAAACCTTACCCCCCATCATACAGGGTTTTTCCCCCCACCTCACAACCCCCCCCCGGAAAACCCAACCCTCTAAGAAAACCCCCAAAAAATCTTGTCCACGCAATCTAAGCATTCACCCAATAAAAAACCAGTATTCCCCCCCCCAAAACTTTCTCCTTAAAAATCCCTAATAAACACCATGTCCTTTCCCTTTCACCTTTTTTTCCCGGGAAAATTTCCCAAAACTGTCCCCAAAGTAACCCCAAAACCCAAACATTTCCTCATTCTTTTTTCCCCCAAAACCTTGGGCAAAAATCTTGAAAATCCGAGCACTTTAAACGAAAATCGAAACGTTTAACCCATTAAAAAAACTCGGCATTCCTTTTTTTTGGGCACTAAAACCGTGACCCCCGTTTTTTGGGAAAAATTTCCCCATCCCCCACAAATTTAATACAATTCAAAACCCCCACCCAAAAAAAAGCCGTACCCCCCCAATGTTTCCCTTAAAAATCGTTTGGAAAGCCCCGTCTATGCCGGGGGTTTTTTTACCCGGCACCACCCCCCCAAAAAATCCCTCCTCCACCTCCTCTAAATTTAATACTACCCTCAAATTCTGTTACTTTCCTGCTAAATTTTAAATACTCTTTTAAAAACCCTTCATCCCCAAACCGTCCCTCACCCACCCCCTTGCCATCCCTCCCCCACTTCCCCCAAAAAAACCCAAAAAATCTGCTTTACAAATTTAAAAATTTCCCCTGGTGGAAAGGCCTTGACCCTCCTCAAAGCCCCCCCCCCCCTGAAACCGACCTCAATAAACCCCAAAGGTGGTTTCGCCTGTTTTTCCCTTAAACCCCCTTTTAATTTCAAAACCCGAGGGCCCAAACCCCCCTTAAGACATCCCCCAAACCCTCCCCTAACTCAAATTTGCCTAAAATTTTTTCTTTGTAAATTTTCCCGCCAACCTATTTCGCAACCCAGGGTCCTCACTCCGACCCCCCCCTTTCCTCTGCAAAAAAATCATTTAAACCCTAAAGAAAATTTTTTGTAGGCCATAGCTCCACCTCCCATCTCCTTACCCCCCGATTTTAAAAAAAATTTCCCTATTTCAACTTTCCCCTTTTTTCCCCCCAAATCCAGCAAACCCCTTTTTCCTTTTCCCAAAGTCCCCAAAAGGATTTCCCCCCCAATCTTAAAACCCCCGTAGGTTCACCCTTTTTTTCCCTAAGTAGCCTCCATTTAATTTCCAAATCCTCCCCTTTAAACCCCCCCTCACTATCCTCAAAACCCTCAAAATCTGCTATAACGCACGATGATCAAAAAAAACCCAATCGATAGTCCTCCCCCCTCCCCACACCAAATCCCCTGCCAAACAAAAAACCTATAAAAACCCTTCCCCTCATATCCCCTACGAATAAAAGTGTGCTCCACCCCATATCCCCTATTTTTTCCCCCCCACATCTACTGCTCCAACTCTGGGAAAAAACACCCCGCGGGAAAACCCCCAAAAAAACAACCCGCCCCCCTGGGAACCACATCCCCCTTTCCAAATGACACAATTCCAATCCCCCCCAATCCCCCGAAAAAACGGGGAAAACCCCCTTCAAGGATATACCAAAAACCTCGCTTTAAAAAATCCACCTTCCCTCTAGTGTTTTTGTTGCGGCATGAAACACACCCACAAAACTAACCCCCTTGGGCCCCCCAAAAACCCCTCCACCCTGAAACCCTCCCACCCCCCCCCCTCCTCCCAACCCAGGATACCCCAAAGGGAAATGGGTTTTTTTCCCCCCCAGCCACACCCCCTTTCAACCCCCAAAAACATCCATGGGGAAACAACCTATAACCTTTAACAAAGCCCCATCCTAACCTTTTGGTTATGTTCCTTGGGAAAAAAAAAGACATCAATGCTAAATCCCTCAAAACCCCCTCTAACCATACCCCTTTGAAACCCCGTTTTTAAAAACCGGTTTTCATTGAAAATTTTCACACCTAAATTTTTTCAAAAAAGGGGGGCTTACCCCTGTGCCGTGGGGGGGCTTAACCCTTTGGCCCCCCCCCTTTCATAGGTCTCGGTTCTTCTCTATCAAACCCTCGTTTTCCCGCCCTCCAACCCCCCCCTGCCCTTTCCCCCCTAGCTTCCATTGCCCCCCCCTCCTCCCGACTTGGGCCCTTTTCAAAAAGACAGCTGCCCCATCTTCCCTTCCCCGGGGGTCTGGCCCCTGGATTTTGAGGACCTCGGGCCCTGCTGATGCCCCCGCCATTTCTTTTCGGGAGCTCCCCCCTACAAACATTTTTTCTTCCCAACCCCATCTTTTTTGATGGACCCCAAACCCCCACATTGCTCTTCCCTTTTGAACCTCAACCCCAAGTCTTCCTTACCCTCTTCTGTTCATCCATCACTTGTCATCACCCGACCTCACATCACTTTCCCAAACCAAACAAACCCACTCTTTCCAAAAAACCTTCACACAAACCTCCAAAATCCCGTCCTGACTGACTCTCTTTTTCTAACGGCCCGTTTTACGGCGATTTTTCCCTCCCCCCCGTTTCCCCCCTGGTTTTTTGTAACACACGTCTCCAAAAAAACCTCTGCCCTGTCGACCTCCCCCACTCCATAGGCCTGTACCCCGTTTTTTTTCCACTTCATCCGTCTTTAAAACCGGGCTTTTTAATGGCGGGTTTCCCCAGCAGCTGGGTTTCCCGACGTCTAGGCTCCTGTCCCTGGGGCAAATTTTGCCCCCATGTGGGCCCTAAGAGTCACATAAACGGCACTTTTTCCTCGCCCCCCATAGTAACAAAAAACCGTGTTCCCCATGGTTACGCATGTAACATATGAAGGGGTTTGGGCTCCCCAGGGCATTTTCAGTGGGGCATGATCCTTTCCCCCGGGGGGCCCCCCCATAAGGGGGCCCTCCCTCCACATCCCTGCTCGTCGGGTGTACAGTTTTCCCTAACCACTGAACAATTTTTGGATGCCCTTTTTTGCTTTTTGCCCCCCAAAAGGTACATTCCTTACCCTTTACCCAAGTAAAAAAACTTAGACACATCAGAAAACATACTTCCAAATGCCGGGAAATTTTACTCATTTTCCCTTCTTGAAATTCATCTAAAATGGTAAGTAGAAAGTCAGCCCCCCTCAGAAATTTACGAAGACCCTTTACATTCCCCTTCGTGCCACACCTTTCAGCTCTTTTTGGGGGTGCCCTAACAGTCCCCCGAAAAATGCTTGGGGAGGAGGAAAGTTCATCGTGTGTTGCTTAAAAATTCCTTAAACCCGTGAATGCGACCCGTATTAAAAGCGCCGGTACAGTCCCTTTCCCCCATCTTGGGGCTAATACTATGTTTTCCTCACCCGGTTGGGGGTGAAAAGGGAACCGTAAAAAACGTCCCTCTCCTCCTGCAGGCGAGAGAAAAAACCAAGAGGGAAAACTAAAGGGCCCCGTCCCTTTCCCGGATCATCCCTCACCTCTCCCAGGAAAAACTTTTAAAAATGTTGAGATGATGTTTTTTCCCCGTAACAAAATCATCATCTTGGCTTCCGTTTCGGGACCCCCGCGGGGGCCCAGGTTTTCCCAGTCAAAACTCCCTTTTGATTGAAATCACCCATAACTAGTAACCCTTTTTTCCAAAATGTGAGCTTTTCTAAACCACCTTTAAACTAGGGGTGGTTTTAAACCCTTTTTCTGTTGCTCCATAGTTTTTCTTCCTTTTGGCCCGCTGCAGTTTTTGTGTAGTCCATTTACCCATTCCATCCATTTCCTCCCAAAAACCCCCTCAGTTTTTTTTTTGAGCAATGCAACCCTCCCCCTCTGGTAACCCCTATCTTTCCCCGGGAAATTTTAAAAATTTCCCGGCCAAAATAAATTTCATTTATTTTTCCCGGTTTAGCTTCGGGTTTTTTGAGGCTGGTTTTGTTTGGGGAAAATTTTTCTTGAAATTTTTCATGCCACTCCTCCCCATTTTTTTGTTATTTCCCTCTGCATTTGTATATCAAACCTTCGGGGCTCTTTTTTAAAACGTGGTCGGGGGGTACAAAGGGGGGTTGGGGAAAACTGGGAGGGCCTGATGAAGGGAAATATGGGTGGGTTGCTGGGGAAGGGGGGGTTTTTTTTAAAGAGGTGGGGGGGGGGGTAATTTGGGTTTTTGGCATTGTGTTTAGGGTTAAATGTTTGGTTTTCAAAAAGGGGGTTTGGGCCTTGTTGGGGGGCTTCGAAAGGGGACTGTGAGGGGGGATTGTATTTTTTCTTTCCCCCTGAGTCGGGGTTTTCCGTCTATCTCCATCTTAAACCCCCCTTTCCCCCCCTTTAGTCTTTGTATCCTCTCTTTCAGTTTCTGACTTCTGACTTTTTGAGATACACCCTCCGGTTTCACTGACAAAGTCCCTTTTTCTTCCTTTTCCTGCAGGGTCCTGTTTTTGGGGCAAATTCCCGCCTTGAAAACCACTTTGACTTTGGGCCGGGTTTCCCCCCCCTTTTTAAAACCCCCCCCTATTTTCAGAAAAAATTTGGGCCCGTGGGTTTTGCATCCTTTCCTATTGCTTTCTTATGCTTTCAGTCACTTTCTTTTCGCCCTTTTTTTTCTTGCTTCATAAAATTTCCCCTTCAAATTCCCGGACCCATAAAAAAAAAGACTGGGGCTTTTTCCCCTTTTTTTCCCCCACCCGCATATCCCTATTGGGATCCCCCCATTTGATTAGTTGCCCCCATTTCAGCTTTCCTTACTTTTTAATTTCTTTTACTGTTGTTGTCCCCTTTGGGCCCATTTGTCTTGTTTTGCCCTTTCAGCTTTCGCGTGCACGTGTGGTCGTTTTTGGGGTCTATGTATTCCTTAGCTCTTTCTTTTTTACACCCCCTTGGGTTGTTCCTTTATGGGGTCCCCCTTTTTTTTTTTTGGGCTCCTTTATGATCTAAAAGGGCCTCTGCAAACAATTTTTACACCTTCGTTCCCAAATGTTTCCCTTTTTTGTGAGCTGAAAGGGAAAACAGTTTTTTTGATTTCCATGTCCACATTTTCTTTTTTTTTCTTTAGGGGTGTTTCAGATTTTTTTAAATTCCTCTTTTAATTCCCGTTAAAAAGCCTCTGCTGCTGTGAATTTTTAACTCCCCTTTCCGCTCTTTTGCAGCTTCCCCCTTCTCCATTTTCTTCTTTAAGGGTCAAGGGGGAGCTTTGCAGACTCTGCTGCCCAATCTACTTTTGCAGACTCTCCTCCCTCCCCTTTTTTTTTCTGGCCTACTTTTTGGGAAAACCCCTTTAATTTTTGAATGCCAAGAATGGAAAAAAAAATTTAATTTTTTGTGTGGTTTTTTTTTTGTGGTGTGATTGCCCGAGTGTGTGGGGGGGGGGGAGGGGGGAGGGGAAACTGGAGACTGGGGGGAAATTTAAGAAAGGTGGGGGGGGGAAAAAAAGGGGGGGAAAAATGAGGAGAGAAGGAGGAAGAGAAGCAAAGGAAAGAGGAATAGGAGAGGGGGAAAGGGGGAAAAAAAGGAGGAAAAAGGGGGAGGGGGGGGGGGAGGAGGGTGAGAGTTGGGGGATCGGGGAAAGGGGTGGGGAGAGAAGTGGGGGGGGGGGTGCAGGGGGGAAAAAAGTTGGGGCGAGTTGTGCGGGTGTGTGTTTATGGGTGAAATTTTTCTCACCTATTTTTTGGTTTTTCAGGGGCCCATTCAAAATCCTGGGCCCCACCTCTTTTACTGTGGGGTGTGTGGGGTGTGTGTGTGGTTGGGGTGTTTTGTGTTGGGTGGGTGTTTTTTTTGGTGTAACTATGGGGAGGGGGAATTTATCAAAATTAAGAAAAAATTAAAAAAATTGGGGTTGTGGTTATGGGGTTGAGTTTTGTTTTAGAGGTTTTCAAGTGATACGGGGGTCTACCCGTGCACGTCCCCAAACTGACCGACCCCATGGGCCCCGCTACTAGGTTTTGTCCCGGGTTTTCACTTCTTTTCCCGCTAATAGACACCTGGGTTGGGTCGCCCGTTCCCACTGAAAATTAAATAATTTCTATTTGTTACTGAGTACTTTTTATCTAATTTTATCAAACTTGAGGTTTGGGAATTTATTTACAAAGAGCTTGGTGGGTTTAAAATGGGAAATCACACGTGACTCCCCGCAAAATTCCCCTGCATAGGGGAGGAATATTGCGATGCGTTCCCGTTTGATTCCCCAACCCTGGTTATAACCCCCCTTCCAATTTTTTTGTCGATATATAGTATAACAAAACACTATTTCTTTCACTGGTCACACATTTCATTTTTAATTTCACTTCTTGGGGGACCATTTTGGGGGAAATCACCGACACGCTAGGCCTTCCCCCCCCTTATTTTTCCCCCCCCAGGTATTTCTTTCTAGTTCATTTTGGGAAATTTTGACTCTCCCCCCCCACTTTTGGGGCTCAAAAGGGAAAAATTAAAATTTGCATCAAGGGGTTTTTTTAGTACCCCCGACACACTTAAAAATTTACTGCAGAAAACCCCTTTTGTAGCCCCCAAAAATACTTTTATTTAAAGGAGCCCAATAAATGTTTGACTTTGACACGTTTGGTTTTTCCCCCCACTGTGGGGTGTGTGTGGGGGTGTGTGGGGTGGGGGTGTGTGTGTGTGTGTGTGGGTGTTTTGTGTGTGTGTGTGTTTTGTGGAAAAAATATATATGGGGCCCCAAGGGCCAATGGTACAAAATGGCCAAAACTTATAAGTTTAAATTTAAAACCCCTTCAGGGGCAAGCCTGGGGCCCAAAAAGAATTTTGAAATTGATTTCCTAGAAGGGGTTGATAGAGAAAACCCAAAGTAAGGTTAATGAGCCCATGTAAAAGGAGTTATAAAAGTTTTTCTTGTCCGAGCAAAATTTCTGATTGCGAAAAAACCCACTAAACTCGGACCTGCCCATTAGGGGGGGAGCAAGTTTAAAAAAAAATTTTTTTTTTCAAAAAATTTCAAATTTTTAAAAAAAAACCAAAAATAAAATATTTTTTAAAATTTTTTAATTTCAAAAAGACAAAATCAAAAAAAATTTAAAAAAAAAAAATTTTTTTTCAAACCCTTTTGGGAGCATTAAAAAAATAGAAAAAAGAACCAAAAAAGCAACATGGGGGACATTTTTAAATTGATACAATTTTTTAAAAACCCCTATTCCTGAGTTTCCCCGAGAAAGAATCATTTTTAAAATAAATTAAAAATTTCAATGAAAATTTATAAAGCAAATTTTTATCCTTCTTGATGCATAGATTTAATTTTCAATGGCACAGGAGAATGAGGATGTGACATGATGTTTTGTTACGTAACACTTCAAAAATAAGGAGCTTGCCTAACACTGGCCAGTGACCAGCATTTGGCTTTTTTGAAGGTCTGTCTTCCTCCTAAACATCACTTGGGAAACCTCTACATCTGGTGGCAAGTATTTCATACCACTGTCAAAAACAATTCCAGGTCATCGGGGTTCCCGGGAAAGGCACCTTTCCCCTTAAACAAAGACATATTTTTGGGCTTTTTTGGATGAGGGGACCCCTAAAACAATCTTCATTGATAAAGGGGAAGGGCAATAAAAAAAGAAAAATAAAAGGGAAAAAAAAGTGGGTAATAATGTGAAAATTTTTAAATTTTGGAACTTTCGCTTTTTTTCCCGGATTGTCAAGCCCTTTACAATAAAAATGTTCTGTACACACTCAGACCACTACAGAATTCATATATGCATTACAAAATTTATAGAAATATTTATATACTGAAATTAAAAATAGCGCCTAAACTGGCAAGTCCGACTTTGCTCAGACTTGTTATGTTGCACTTTTTTTCATATGCATGGTGCACTCGTATTATGTTTCACACAGTCTTTATATATATCAAATTATGTCTAAACTATTCATTTACACACTAGACACACAAATCAATACTTACCAGCATTGTAAAGGGTAAAATCCAAGAGTATAAAAGTAACACTCAATGAAAAACTTCCCAAGGCGATGCCAAGCTAGAAGTGTTTACATTTTGCTGTCTCGACCAATGGGAAGCGAGCAGACGCCATCACCACTTAGATGGAGTGACTCAGGGAAGGCTTCTGATTGGTCAGAAATAGAGAACAGGAACCCAGATGCACGGGGGTTGTAGGATGACATAAGCAAAAACCAAGCGTTCGGACCTGCCCCATGAAGGATTTAAAGATATATTTTTCCATTTATGTTAATTTAAAAAATAATTTTTTTTACCAAAACAGCCTTAGTAAACTTAACCTTATAATAAGATGATCAATTTAATTTGGCCTAATCCAAGTGATATAGTTAGTTAACTTTACAATAATTTAATAATACGGGAACGCAATGAAATATATTTTTTTTCATTAGGTTCAGAATGATTTTTGCGAAATTATGGCATACACAAATTTTTGCTTGCCATATTCAGCAAGATGTGAGTCGCTATATAAGCCAAAATCTCAAGTTTACCTATTTGGTATGATATATATATATATTATATTATATATATATATATATATATATTATATATATATATATATATATTATATATATATATATATATTTAGACACATGTGCAACTCTTGGGTATCTTTATTGAGGAAACGTTTCGCCACACAGTGGCTTCATCAGTCCATACAAAGGAGAATCTTGAAGAACATGAGGAGAATGAGGTAATCAGTCCCTCAACCTTGAGTCGATGTGGTCAGTCCATCAATCTTGAATAGAATACGGCATACGTGCAGAGGAGCTTATGAACCATTGGTAGGAGAGGTGCAGCAGTCATAGGTGGTGTCACATTTGTTCAGTGTTGCCTAATTCTTGGGCACGACCTACTTCCACATTGAACAAATGTGACACCACCTATGACTGCTGAACCTCTCCTGCCAACGGTTTATAAGCTCCTTCTCTGCACGTATCCCGTATTCTATTCAAGATTGATGGACTGACCACATCGACTCAAGGTTGAGGGACTGATTACCTCATTCTCCTCATGTTCTTCAAGATTCTCCTTTGTATGGACTGATGAAGCCACTGTGTGGCGAAACGTTTCCTCAATAAAGATACCCAAGAGTTGCACATGTGTCTAATATATCATCATGTCGGTTCTCTGAACCATTCATCTTCATATATATGCCTGCTTAACAATTCGCAAACAGGCATAATTCTTTACAAACATTGTCTCTACGTCCACAGCAGGACTCGAACCTGCTAACTCTATATCCGAGTCCACAGTACTTTACAGCTTTGCCACTGGACTCTGGTACAGAGTTAGTTGGTTCGAGTCCTGCTGTGGACGTAGAGGCAATGTTTGTAAAGAATTACGCCTGTTTGCGAATTGTTAAGCATTTCCAATCTTTTGTTGTCCACTGCATGTGGCAGAATTCAATGAAATAACTTTCAAAACGAGCTTGGTGCCCAAGGGTATAGGGAAACGTCATCTGGCCCCGGCTGGATGCCCATACTTATTTTGTGTCTTGCTCAGTGGTAAAGTACTGTAGACTCCGAACGTGCTAACTGAACGTGCACCTGAACGTGCTAACTCTGTTAGAGTTAGCACGTTCAGGTCCTGCTGTGGACGTAGAAACAATGTTTATACATAAAAGAACATAACATAAGAGAGAAGGAAAACTGCAACAGGCCTACTGGCCTATGCAAGGCAGGTCCAATTCTCCCACCGGCTTAAGTCAGTGCCTTGGCCTAGTCGGATCAATCACGGCATACGACCTAGTAGCTCAAGCTAGTAAGGTCCAACTCACACCCACCCACACCCACTCATGTATTTATCCAACCAATTTTTAAAACTACACAACGTCTTAGCTTCTATGATGGTACTCAGGAGTTTATTCCACTCATCCACAACTCTACTGCCAAACCAGTGCTTTCCTATATCCTTCCTGAATCAGAATTTTTCCAATTTAAAACCATTGCTGCGAGTCCTGTCTATGTTAAATATTTTTAGCACACTATTTACATCCGATTTATTCACTCCTGTTTTCCATTTATACACATCGATCATATCCCCCCTAATTCTACCCCTTCCTAGAGACTGCAGATTCAGGGCCTCAGTCTATCCTCATAGGGAAGATTTCTGATACTTGGGATCAACTTTGTCATCCTCCTTTGTACATTTATATCCATTATATAATAAGGTGACCAGAACTGTGCAGAATAATCTAAATGAGGCCTAACCGAAGATATATTGTGTTGAAGAACAACCTGAGGACTTCTATTATTTATACTTCTTGATATGAAGCCTAGGATTGTGTTAGCTTCATTGCAGACACTTATGCACTGTTGTCTTGGTTTCAGATTACTGCTAACCAGAACTCCTAAATCCTTTTTGCAATCAGTAAAATTAAGACCTACTTTATTTAGTTTATATGTGGGATGATTATTTTCCTGTCCAACATTTAGAACTCTGCATTTGTCTTTATTAAACTGCATCTGTCACTTCTCCGACGACTGCATCAGTCTGTTCAAATCAATATGGAGTGCTCTAATGTCCTCATTAGAGTGAATTGGATGGCCTATTTTGGCGTCATCAGCAAATTTACTTATGTGGCTACTTAATTCCTCATCTATGTCATTTATGTAAATTGTGAACAACAAGGGGCCCAACACTGACCCTCGTGGAACACCGCTTGTGACGTGCCCCAATTCTGATTTCTCCCCCATTTATGCAAACTCTTTGCTGCCTATTTGTTAATCATGCCTCTACCAGGAAAAACAAATTCTACTCCGTGTGCCTTAATTTTCCTCAGTAACCTCTGATATGGAACTCTGTCGAAAGCCTTACTGAAGTCCATATACACAATATCATATTCAGTACCATGATCTACCACCTCAAGTACCTTAGTGAAAATGTTAGTTAAATTCGTAAGACAGGAACCCCCTTCATAAAACCGTGCTGAGATTCATTAATCAATTTATTCCTTTCAAGATGGCTACGAATTGCCTCGGCAGTTATTGATTCCATAAATGTTCCCACTATGGAGGTAAGGCTTATTGGTCTATAGTTCGAAGCTAAGGACCTGTCACCTGCCTTGTAAATGGGTATTACATTTGCCATTTTTCACTTATCTGGTACTATGCCAGTTTGTAGTCATGTATTGAAAAGATTTGCCAAAGGTATGCTAAGTTCCTCTTTACATTCATTTAAAACCCTTGCAAACAGTTCATCAAGGCCTGGGGATTTGTTAGGCTTTAATTTCTCTATTTGACTGAGGACCATGTCACTAGTTACCCTAATCGTGCATAGTTTATTAACGTCATATTCTACATTTATTATTTCTGGAATTTTGCTAGCATCTTCCTGAATAAAAACTGAGAGGAAGTAAGTGTTGAAAAGTTCACACATTTCTTTATTGCTGTCAGTGATCTGACCTGAGTTATTTCTAAGTGGGCCTATCTTGTCCCTAATCTTACTTCTGTATACCTGAAAGAATACTTTTGGGTTAGTCTTTGAATCCCTTGTGACTTTAGCCTCATAATCCCTTTTGCTTTTCTTATTCCTTTTATTTATTTCTCTCTCTAACTGAATATATTGATTTCTTAAGAGCCTATCCCCTCTTTTGATATGCCTATGTATGACTTACTTTTGACCAATGAGATGTTTTAATCTCTTGTTCATCCATTTGGGATCATTTTTATTAGATTTAATTTCCTCATTTGGAAAACATGTTGTCTGGGCAGCGATAACTATGCTCTGAAAAACGTCATATTGGCAACCAACACCAGCTACCTGACCCATAGTCAGGTCATCCCAATTTAGCCAACCCACGTAATTTCTCAGCCCCATGAAGTCGGCCAAACGGAATTCTGGAACAGAGACTTGATTGCAGTTATCTGGGTAATTCCATGATATATTGAAACTAAGTGATTTGTGTTTGCTTTCCTCAAGTTCATCATTAACCTCAAGATTATTAATTAGTGATTCTTTGTTGGCAAGAACCAAGTCTAGCAGGTTGTTTCCTCTAGTTAGTTGTGTCTCAAACTGTTTTAAAAAGCAATCCTGAACCATTTCAAGAAGCCATTAGACTCAAGATTTCCTGTCATACTGTTTCAATCAATTTGTCTAAAGTTAAACTCTCCCATTTACACAACATTTTCTCATCTAGATGCCTTATGAATTTCGTTCCACAGCAGCTTACTGCACTCCCTATCAAGGTTTGGGAGCCTATAAATCACACCCAAAATTATTTTTTCACAACCCTCGAGAAACTGTAGCCAAACAGATTCTGTCAGATGTTTCTAATCTTACATCTTGTCTAACACATCAATTTAAATTATCTCTGACATACATCGCCACTTTACCACCCTTCCTGTTGACCCTATCAGTGTGGAATAGTTTATAACCCTGTTTGTTGCATTCAGAAGGCATTTTTCTTTCTTTCAAGTTGTACCAGGTCTCCATTATAGCAATAACATGTATATTACCTGCACTTGCAAATAATCTTAGCTCATCTATCTTATTTCTTATACTTCTACTATTTGTACTGTAAACCTTAAGGGGGGAGCTAGTGACTTGTTTCACTTTGTTTGTGGAGCAATTGCTTTGCCTTTACTAACAACTTTATTATGAATATTGTCTTTTAAACATAACCCTGAGGTATCCTATTAATATCTACTGTTTTCAATCCTAATATGCAGCCTGATTGTTTCCCACAAACACCTGTATCTCTATAATCTTTCAGTTAAAAATCCTAGACAAGTCACCAATGACCCCTTTCAATCGAAATGGCTAAAGAAACCACTCCAGCCACAGAGAGATGAACCCCATCCCTTGCATACATATCATGTTTGCCATAGAATTCATCCCAGTTACCAATGAATGGGATTGTAAGTTCCTTGCAGTTCCTGTCTAGCCAGGAATATATCCCAGTTGAACTAGACATCCATTCATTGCCCACTCCCTTTCTAGGAAAGATGCTACATATGATTGGGATCCCTCTCTTAGACCTGACTGCATCACTGGCTGACCTGTACTTATTCAGCACCTCCTGTCTCCTGCCCTTCCGGATTTCATTTCCACCAGTATTAAGAAAGATAATTGGCTTGTTCTCATTACCTGACATAATATTATCCAACCTGCAGACTATGTCACCAACACCAGCTTCTGGGAGGCACACCCTCTATCTGACCTTCCTATCTCTGTTACAAAAAGCTTGGTCCATATATCTTACCTAAGAGTCTCCCACAATCAGAATATTCTTACCTTGATTAACAGGGGAGTCAGTGTACCTTTAACCTCACTAACCACTGAAGTACACTCATCCTGGAATATAGACAATCGATTTACTACCTTCACATCTTCTCTATTAATCTTCCTTATCTTCCTTCTTTCTGAACTGTGACCCACTTGCCACTTAAAGCAGCTGACACTCTCCACCTTGTGAGACCTCTACCCACTCTACCGGAGGTATCCCAGCGAGTGAGCACGTCCCCTGTATATCCCAGTGCTTAACAAGCTAGGGAATAGCATATGAAGGTACAAATAAAAATGGGAACTATGGCTATAGTTTACTTAATAACATAAAAGGGCTAGAATACAACATCTCCTGATGGAAATTTACACAATATAACAATTGACCTATGAGACTTATTACCAGGGGGAAGGGTAGATGTTATCAGTAACACGGACTAGTACTCACTCTTAATTCACCGACCAGCTGACCCGAGATTCCCAATGCGTGGTCTACTACACACGCGGCTGTCCAGAGCTCTCGCTCGACGGACCTGTCACCAACAACCTCCTTGCCCGCTCTTTCCTGGCTTATATCGTAGTCAAAGTACCCCCCTCCCCAATGGTGTATGTACCACGTGTACGACCTGACGCCTAGGTCTGAGGCGTCAAGAACAAAAGACCTCAGACGTGGGCGTGGCTACAGACGCCTGCCAAGGCAAGGTGTGACCATATAATGGTCAAATTAGGTCTCCCCAGAGACCTCACAAGCCCAGCTGGACTACATCACATCCCCCTTTCTCCCCAGTTTAAAATATCTGAGAACTAGGACAATTTGTCCTAGTTATTAGACTATTTTAATCCTAACCCCTTAAATCTATTACAATACAATAGCAAATAATATGAATTCACACAGATCAGTAGGTTTAATAAATTCTAGCACAGGAAACGAATAACAATGACTCTGGTGCGAAACCTCCTTATCCGTCATGTCTCCTTAAAACTAAATATCGGGCTCCAGTGCCTTCCTGTACTCTACTAGAAATAAACTAGCTCCTGTAGTCACCCTCGCTAATTAACCATTGAGCCAAACCTCGTACGGTTTTCCTGGCGTAGAAAACAGCTCCAGCGGGTATTATTCCTTCAAGTACTTGCAACTGAACCATTACACGACCACAATGTCGCATTTTCCTTGCACCGTACCGTGACCATTCATGACAAGGCAGGAATCGCAACCAGGACCAATCATTATCCCATTTCTAGGAACTAAAAGAAAACCTCCCATCCCTCACATAAAGGAATCCTCTTCTGACGGCGAGCCGATTGGTGTTTACAAGTCTCCACCTGAAAAGAAAATACATCCTATCTCTACTGTGATCCCTCCCGGCAAGGAGCTAGCTCACATAATATACAACACATTATTGTCCCAACAGCTGACATAACATAGGGCATCCCCTAGCAGTAGAGATACCGTACTAATACCACTCTAATCATCATTTCCCAAGCTTCACTGGCTAGTAGTGAATGACACGGTTGGCTTGACTTGGGGCCATGCTATTGACCCAGGGAGAAGCTCTCTCCAAATCCTTGGGCAGAAATATGAAGGGTCGACGGAGGAGGACATAGGGCCATTGCAGTATTCTGTCATCTCACCTCCAGATCTGTCTACTGCTTCTACTAGAAGAGGGGTTAGCCAGAGCTTCTGGCCGACCCTAGCACTTCCTAAATTGGGCCATGTCTCATTGTGTGGACTTCATTGGCGTTTAGGAACGCTCATGCGGGTCCCTCTCGTTGAAAGCACAGCATCTGGGAACTTCACGACTCAGCAAGCAGCTTTATCTTCACCACGACAATACTCCTCAGGCACCAAGGCCACCCTTCATCCGTCCAGCCTCACCCGTCACTTCCACCTCTTGCATGGTGGTGGCACGAGAGCTGGCTACCGCTTTTCCTCAAGTCTCCCAGGTCTAATAATAGCCCTTTTGCTGGACCCAAACTGACTTCTTGGCACTTCTGCGTCTCCATCACTCCAGGCCAAATAGATTCCTGGAGTCTCCTTGGCAGATCCTGGCAACATCTCCACATCTCCTGTGAATAATAGTAGACGGCAGTATTGTTCTACAGGTGACTGGGCTTATTGTTGGTGGGCAGGTCTCTAGAGTATTGAGCCGACCTGAGGGCGAGGCGAGTGGTCAGCTCCTTCCCTCAGGGTCCCATTTACTCACAACACTCCCTCCCTCCAGCAATAATTCCCTTACAAATTTCGTCTATACATTCTTGACCTTGTATTCATACCAACATTTTCCTCTACAGCTGATGTAACCTATCTTCCTCATATACCTCGTCATTTACAGTCCTTTCATCCACCACATTAATATTAGGCATTACTATTTCCTCCTCAGACCAGAATGGCTTTAGTTTATTACAATGAACAATCCTCTCACTCTGGTCCTCAAACAACCCTTTAACCTTCACATTTACTGGTCCCATTTTCTCTAAGATGCGGTAAGGACCTTTCCACCTTGGACCGAGGGACCTACTCTGTTGAGGGGTTACTTCATCTTTATATACCATTACTAGGTTACCTTCCTTAAGTTTAAGAGGCTTCACTTGCCTGTCATAGTAGTGAGCATATTTTTCCTGCGCTCTACCAGATGCCTGGGCGGCAGTTCGCCAAGCAGTTCTCATTTTTGTTAGGACTTCTGAAGGATAGTCCTCACCGTATCTGACAACTGCTTGGTTCACCAAGCCTGCTGCAAAATGACAGTCATGCCCTGTAAATGGAATAATGGTTGTGTCCCTATTGATTTGTGAATAGCGGTGTTTAAAGCAAATTGAACATATGGTATATATTTATCCCATTGTAATGGTTCTTTCTCTGAGAGAATGGCCAGTGTATTTTTGACTACTTGGTTCGTTTCTCTCCACCATACCATTCGCCTGTGGATGATAAGCTGTCGTGAATGCTGTCATTATTTCTAAGGTGTTACAAACCTCTGCAAATACCTTGCTTTTAAACTCTGAACCTTGATCTGTTACTAATTCTCTAGGAGGTCCAAATATTGCTACGAATCTATCAAGGAGCGCCTCTGCAACAGTCTGTGGGTCTTTCTTAGGGATGGGTACAAGTGTTGTATACCGTGACAGATGGTCCACCAGCACAAGAACATACCTATTGCCTGAATAACTATTATGTAAGTCAATAAGATCTGCACCAACCCGGTCCAACGGCTCCTTAATCTCGGGAAAAGCTTGCAATTCCACATTAACCTGAGGGTTACCTTTCCTCCTTTGGCAATTACCACAACATTTTACATATTCGGTTACATAATTCAGGAGACCAGGAAAGTAGAACATTTCTTTGGCCCTCTTATAAGTCCTAAAAACACCTAGATGGCCAGCCATCTTGGATGAGTGTGCAAGCTTCAGAGCGGCCTTCCTGAGGACATTGGGTATTACTACCTGCTGTACTGAACGATCGTTCAGCTCCGTAATCCTATGTAGCACACCGTCTTTCATCTCGAATTCATCAATAGGGCGGCTTGGCTTGTGGCACGGGAGCTTCTCTCCCTCCAAATACTCAATTATCTCCTTCCACCTGTTCTCTTCCAGTTGGTACTCTCTTACTTTTTCATTGTTCACATTCTCAATATTAACATTTACATTTATTGCTGCTACATTCCTACTCAATACGTCTGGTACATGGTGTGAGGCTCCGGGCTTATAAAGAATCTGGTACGAGTGTGCTGACAGTTCGTAACCCCATCTAGACATCCTAGGACAGCGAGTTTTCTTTTTAAATATGTGCACCAATGCCCTGTGATCTGTTATTATTTTAAAATGGCGCTGAAATACATACGGTTCAAAGTATCTCACACTTTCTACCACTGCCAAGGCTTCTTTATCAGTGATGGCATACCTGACTTCCGGTCCTTTAATCTTTCTGCTAAAATACGCTACTGGGTGTGGGTTATTTTCCTTGTCTCTTTGCATTAGGCAACCTCCTATTGCAACTGCTGAAGCGTCTGTATGTATCTCAAACTTCTCTGGAAAAATCAGGAACCACTAATACCGGCTCACTTGTAAGCTCAGCCTTTAATTTTTCGTGAGCCAACTCATGTTCTTCTTTCCATACAAACTTAGCTTTCTTCTTAGTTAGATCTGTCAGTGGTGCTGCTAGCTCTGCAAAACCCTTAATATGTCTTCTAAAGTATCCTGCTGCACCTAGGAACCTCCTGACTTCCCTTGCTGTTCTAGGTCTTGGCATTTCAGATATTGCCTTACACTTATCAGGGTCAGGGCGAATCCCTTCAGGGCTTACCTGAAAGCCTAGAAATTTAAAGCTAGTGGCTGCTATTATACATTTCTTTGCGTTCAACTTAAATCCTGCTTTATCCAGTAGTTTTAGTGTCTCCACAAGGTTGTCTACATGTTCTGGAAATGACCGGGAGTAGACTACCACATCATCAAGATATGCCAGTGAGTGTCTACCCAACACAGGGCTGAGGATGAAGTTTATAGCTCTTTGGAAGCTAGAGGGCGCGGTTTTTAACCCGTAGGGCATTCGTTTTAAATTGGTATAATCTGACCCATCTGAGAATGCTGTCTTCTCTCTATCTTCTTCTGAAACGGGGATGGCCCAATAAGCTGACTTAGCGTCCAAAGTCGAAAAATACTTAGCTGTTCCAAATGAATCAAGAATTTCCTGGATTAGGGGCAAGGGGTAAACTATCAGCTATTGTTAATTCATTCACTTTCCTATAATCCACACAGAACCGATAAGAGTTATCTGGTTTCTTTACCAACACTACAGGTGAGAGCCACGGTGATGAACTCGGTTCAATTACATCGTTCTGGAGCATGGTATTACATTCCTCCCTTATTACTCTCTTAGCCTCTTCTGGGAGTCTCCATTGACGGGTTTGGACAGGTAAACTGTCACCTGTAGGTATAGTATGCTCAATCTGGGGCAGCAAGCCTATATCTCCTTCATCCATTGAAAACAACTTTGGAAAGTTCCTTAAAGCATTCTTTATTATTTCCTTCTCAGAACATTTTAAATGATTTAGATTTACATCATTAAATGTCTTTTCCCTTTTACTTTCGTTCTGGGTGGGAGCGGCAGGCGTCACTACCCTTTCTGGGAGTCTGGTATTAAGTGCTCCACATTGTTGACCTCGGCCAGGTAGCCTAACGGAGTCAGGTTCAAAAATTAAGTCTTTGGGGATAATCTCAGCTGATGTTAACCTTCTACCATTCTTGAATCTTAACGCTTTACTTGTCAGATTTATCACTGGTATTAAGATATGTCTTTTCTCAGAAACCTGGGCTAGATGATGAGGCACAGGAAGGATTCTAGCTTCCCCGCTAATTGTAAGATACTTCCTGGCTCGACTTCCTTCCCACTGAGCCTTTAATAAATTTGAATGTATTAGGTGGACATACCTGGTTATATAATACATGAACTGCATAATCTGCGTCTGCAAGTTTCACATTAGGTAACTGCGCTTCAAAAAGTGATTTAGATGGGGTTTTGAATAATTTATTACTCCTACCATAGAAGCTACTATTGAGGGATGTTCTATGAATTTTATTGGAAAGGAAACCTCATCCAGTATCAGCCGACTGGTTCCCCTTCCTTTGCCATACGACAAGAGGAAGTCAAACCTTCTGAGAAAAATCCATACCTAAGAGTAAGTCCCCTGGAAACCTTACTCCAGACACTACTAAACAAGCGTGAACTTTATAACTTTCACCCAGTTCAAAGTACAGGTCCGTTTGTCCCTCGACATTAATATCATTACCATTTACAGCAGTAATATCTCTCTTAGCTTTGCTTATTTTACAACCCCTCCAGTTATTACATACATCTCGCTTAATTATTGACACCTGACTTCCGTATCAATGAAAGCTACCAATTTTTTCCCATTTACTCTTATTTTAATCATAGGTCTTTCATCTTTGGTAACAAGGTTATCAGACTATCTTTCTTAACCTTGCACCTTCTTCTTTCGTTAGGAACGAAAATTAGGGCAGTTGGCCCTAATATGGCCAATCCCGCCACACTCCCAGCATTGATTAGTTCTCCGAGCATTCGTTTATTACGCCCACCACCGCCTGGCCTGCGGTGCGGGGGTATATACTCTTCTCATTATTGGTTGTCGCCACATATGGTGACTCAGGTGTTACTCTCTCTGAGGCAAACAATTCTATCTCCCTTTCTGTCTCTACCATATTCGGACTCGAGAGACATGGCATATTGAACTAGTTCTTCGAAGGTTTTAATCGCTAGTACCATAGCAACTCTAGTTCTCATCCAGACCGGCAACCCTTCACAAAATACCTGCTTTTTATAAAGCTCCAGCTGTTCTGCATTATATTTTAAAGTTCCGTTCACATCTTCCACCCTGGACCATACCAGACAACTGAAGTCCCTTAGTGTGTGTCCTTCCTTCAGTTGCAATTGTTCCAGGTATCGATGGATATTTTCAACTGATACTGCCGTCTGGAACCTATATCTTATAGCCTCCTTGAAATTACTCCAGTCCTTTACGTTAATAAATTGTGGGAGACTAAATATGGATGCTGTGTTATCTACAATTGCCCTGAATCCCAGTGAAACTTTCATTTTTTCATCAGATATATTAAGCAAAATGGCCTCAATATTTTTAATCCAAGCTTCTACTTTGATATTTCTTTCGATGGGATTCCTCGGCAAATCTTCTACATGAAATTTCGGCAAATTTTCTAAATATGGCCTATCAACAATTACTGTCCCACACATAGAGTTCCAACACTACTATCTGGAGCTGATGCCCCAGATAAAATCTTTTGCTGAAGCATAGGGTTCGTTGGGACGTTGAGTGGCTTGGTTAGGGAAGGATTGACCTGGGAAGGCTGGAGGCTCAGAAGTTGGGGTTGGGTCGGGAGTCCCGGTATATTAGATAAGGACCCATTCGGGGAAATACTGAATGGTTCCCCAGCTGTAGTTACAAGTGTGGGTGTTTGGTTATTATTTACAGGAACAGCATTGGGCAGGTGAACACCTGACACAGCAGGGGAAGCTATGGTTACTGAGGGGTTAGGTATACTAGTAACTGTAGAACCAGGCGCAGAAGTGGGAACCCTATAGGCAGCTACCCCAGGGACTTGGGGAGCAGGTACAACAATAGGGGATTGAGGGTTACTCATAACTTGAGCAATAACACTATGAAGCACAGAGTTAAGATAAGGATACATACTATAGTCAGCATTAACTGGGTTATTAAAATACGGAGGTATGGGGTTAGTAGCATCCCGGGTTGGTAAAATTGATACTCCCGGGCTAACAGCAGTGGTAGATGTATTAGATACCACTGTGGCCATAGTATTCGTGGTACTACTGGGGGTCACCGTGGAACCTATATTCGTTCCTGAGCCTTGGACCTGGGGATGGTTTGTCCCTGACATATGTACCCCTGAAGTATTATTTATCACTGAAATCTCATTTTCTTGATTATTTATACCGTCACTAACATTAATCACTGAATCTTGCTGTGGAACCATGTTGCTAGACCCTTCACTTGAGCCTGGTGCGAGATCACTAACATTGACGTTAGCCTCTGCCATTCTGTTCACGAGGAACTTCACCTGTATCCTACTGGATCGTCTGATTGCACTATTTAACGTCTTGCTACGCAAATTATATTTGGTCATCACCCACCTGACAACCATAAGAGTAGGATTGTCCTGGTTTTTTTAAGGTTACGGTCACAGTGAACGGTAAAACAAATGATAGGCGACACAAAGAAATTAATATTTGGTTTTGATAGCAAAAACCGACCAGTCGTTAAAGCACGTGAGCCGCGTTTAATGATAAACGCTAAACCGCTGCCACCATGTGAGACCTCTACCCACTCTACCGGAGGTATCCCAGCGAGTGAGCACGTCCCCTGTATATCCCAGTGCTTAACAAGCTAGGGAATAGCATATGAAGGTACAAATAAAAAGGGAACTATGGCTATAGTTTACTTAATAACATAAAAGGGCTAGAATACAACATCTCCTGATGGAAATTTACACAATATAACAATTGACCTATGAGACTTATTACCAGGGGGAAGGGTAGATGTTATCAGTAACACGGACTAGTACTCACTCTTAATTCACCGACCAGCTGACCCGAGATTCCCAATGCGTGGTCTACTACACACGCGGCTGTCCAGAGCTCTCGCTCGACGGACCTGTCACCAACAACCTCCTTGCCCCGCTCTTTCCTGGGCTTATATCGTAGTCAAAGTACCCCCCTCCCCAATGGTGTATGTACCACGTGTACGACCTGACGCCTAGGTCTGAGGCGTCAAGAACAAAAGACCTCAGACGTGGGCGTGGCTACAGACGCCTGCCAAGGCAAGGTGTGACCATATAATTGGTCAAATTAGGTCTCCCCAGAGACCTCACAAGCCCAGCTGGACTACATCACAACCTCACTGCTGGTAACCTTTTCCTCCTTATCAGCTCCAACCATCTCGCACTCACAAACCCATCAAGATGTAGCAGGGGTGAGGTAAAGTCAGTAGACTGCTTCAAGAAATATACTACATGTGTGATAAGGACTAAGAGACCTGAAATTAGTGATGTCGATCAAAGTGACCGAGGAGGAGGGGCTATGATCTGAGTTGCAAATTTATCAATTATGGATTCACACTCTCTCTCCCACACTACCACTCTTCATTTACAAATTCTCGTCTTTACACTCCCTCTCTACACTCATTTCCTCTCAAAGCATACACATTCATTTCCTCTTAAAGCATACACAAACACACATTCCCTTTCTCTCACTCACACTTTAATTTTCTATCGCCCACACACCCCCTCTAACCCACACACTACATCGAAACCCTGAACTACCCGTAACCCACACATACAGTCCCTAACCCACATACTATCTCTCCCAAATGCCACACAACCTCTAACCCAAACACTCCTTATAGCTCACACCCACTTGAACCCAAACAGGTACTCTAACCCACACACTGCCGCTCTCCTACATTCTTTCACTTACTCCCTCTCACTTACAAACTCATTTCCAGACATTACTACACATTTCTTCCCCTTAGCCACATATTCACGCCCTTGCACCCACAAATTTACTTCCTCTCACTAAAACCCTTCCAGCAGCACATTCCTCCCTAATCTAACCCCTCACTTTCTCTTTCTTTTGTCCACATACACTTTCCATCTCTTCCACTCTCTCTCTACTACACAACTTAGGTACACCATATTTTACTCCTCACACACACACACATACACATACACACACACACACACACACACACACACACACACACACACACACACACACGACACACACACACACACACACACACACACACACACACACACACACACACACACACCATCTCGTTTTGGTGATATTCTAGCACTATTTCTACACCATAATATGGTGTGTTGTGTTCTACAACTGGTGTTATACTACCACTTTTATTGCACCAGAATATTGTGTTCCACACAAATACTGTGTTCAGATGGTGAACATTGAGACTAACAACTGGTGATATGCTATCAACACTCGTGGACCAGAATACTGTGTTCGGCAGCTGGTATTGTATCATCACTTCTCTCACACCAGAATATTATGTTCTACAACTACAGATGTTATACTGCCATTACTTCTACATGAAATACATTCGCTTTAATTTTATTTTGGTAAACAATAACTCGGTTCCCTGAGATAACAAATAACAATAAAACGAAGACAGTTTCCACTATCAATATTGTTAGCAAAAAAATATCCCAGACGAGTAAGCTTCTTGTGGTGAAGATTGATGTTGTTAGTGGTCGTAATGGTCCTGATAACCTGTCTGTGTTGTTGTTGGTGATGGAAATGGGTCTGATGACTTTTGCTGGTGGTGTAGTTGTTGCTGTGTTTGTTAATGTTGTTATTGTTGTTGTTGTTGTCCTTATCATTATTGTTGTTGAAGAAGGTGGCAATCGTCCTGAAGGCTTTCGCCTGTGTTCTTGTTAGTTTTGCTATGCTTCTTCTTGTTATTCTAATTCTTATTTTTGTTTTTGTTGCTGTTGTAGTTCTTGTTGTTAGGGTTGTTGTTATTGTTTCTGTAATGGTTCTGAAAATTTAGCCTGTGTTTGTGATGCTGCTGTTCATGTCTTATGTTCTTATTGCTGTGCTTATTTTAGTTATATATGCTTTTGTTTCGATTTTATTGTTTTTCTGATATTTTGTTGTTGTCTTTTCAGTTATTGTTGAAGCCTTTGTTTATTGTTTATTATATTGCTATTTTTGTTGTTATTACCCTTGTTTTTTGTTATTACTGTGTGATTATGTAGTTGTTGTTGACATTTAGGCGGCGAAAATGACAGATCTAAGATACAACCTGAGAAACTAAGCAACACGTATAATAAGCATGATTAAGTGAAGAAAGAAACCTTGTAATAAAGTTGGTAGAATTACAGACAATATGTAAAGTAAAAGGACACAAGTGCAACTAATGTGACATTTTATTGTGGCAATGTTTCTCTCTCCAGGAGCTTTATCAAGCTTGATAAAGCTCCTGGAGATCGAAACGTTGCCACAATAAAATGTCACATTAGTTGCACTTGTGTCCTTTTACTTTACAGAAAGAAACCTTAAAATCTTCTACGAGGTATCACAAGGTTGGCTCGGTTTACGAACTGATTCCTACGTCTTATAACCTACACTTTGCCCAGTGTTGTTGTCCTTTTGTTATTGTTGATGAAGGTGGTAATGGTTCTGAAGACTTTTGCCTGTGTTGTAGTTGTTGCTATGTTAGTGTTGTTGTTATTACTGTTATTGTTGTTATTCTTATTTTTATGGTTGTTATTGTTGCTGTTGTAAACTGGGAAAAAATGAAGCTTATAATAAACATTAAAATGCAATATTAATTTTACCTTAATGGAATACAAATGTTATATAAATAGGTTTTCTGGTCAAATTCCTGTTCTACATTATTTTAATAGATTATAGGTAAATCAGTAGTGTGAAACCATTTAATAAAATATATAGTGTGGAAATTTTATAAAATTACGTGTAGTAATGCGAAAGTTTTATTACACTGAACTTGACGATGAAGTAATAAAATGACGTCAGAGTCTCGCAGGAAAATATCAACGTTCGTGAGCGACTGTTATCTGTTGAATAGACGTCATATTTCATGCTCAGCTCGGGAAGGAAACTCAGTGGAATTTAGGCAAAGAATTCCAAGCAATACTCTCCCATATGCTTGTATGCGCTCACACCTCATCATCCACACACTAACACTTCATCATCCACACATTCACACACCATCATTCACTCACACACCATCATCCATAAACTCACACTCATCATCCAACCTAACCCCAAAAAAAAAAGATAAACTGGGGAAAAATAAAACGTTTAGCATGTTATTTTTGAAAAGAACCTTTTGTAAAAATGTGGTTTAAAAAAATTAAAGCAATATTAATTTTTAGGCCAAAATTTCCACCAAATAAACTTTTATTCCCAATTCCCAACCTTTTACCCAAACCTAATAAATCCTTTTAATCCAAATAAACCCCCCCAATAAACACACCCCCACTCCCCCCACAAAAAAACTAAAAACCCCCTTCAAAAATCACAATTCCCCTTTCAACACTTCAACACCTCATCCCTACACCCCATATTATTCCCCGTCAATGAAATAAACCCCCATATCAAAGGCTCCCCCCATCACATTGACATTTTTAAACCTCTCAACTATTATAACTAACACTTCTTTCACGATCCACATCGCACAATGCAACAACAACCATAACCAAAATCTTCACAATCCACATCAACCCTCTTAATTATCAATCCCATCATAACTACACCCTTTCCCCAATTTCCCCTTTCACAAAAAGATTCAACTAAATCAAAAAACATTATAAACATTTTTATTAAAATTCTTATAAACTTTTAATTCACTACCATTTATAACACAATTCTTAAAATAAACATATCAAAGCCCAAAATATCATTCACACGTAATGTAATACATACAATTACAACCATTATCAAACATTTTCTACATTAACATAAAAATTCATACAATATCACCCCAAACCATCTTAATCAACAACCATCATCTCCACACATACACCATCATACACACCACGTATAACACTCAATCATTCACAAAACACACCAATTATCCACGCATCAAAACACATATCAACCACACACATCATCCCCATCAACACTTCACACCATCATTCAACACTCACACCCCCGAAACACCATCAAAATCACACACCAACATCACACACCACTCCACTCACCACACCATACCCACACCCAAAAATCATCCACACTCACACCCTTTCATCCACACACTCACACACCCACATCCACACACTCCACTCCTCATCCCAAAAACATCACAAAAAACCAATCACCACTAACACACCATCATCCAACATTCACACCCTTTCATCCACACACCACATCATCCACTCCACACCTCACCCACTCCAATTTTCCCACTCACATTCCAATCCAACACTCACACACCATCATCCACCCCACCCCACACCCATCATCCACACACTCACACCCCAACATCCACACACTACACCCACCCACAACACTCACACTCCATCATCCACCACAACCATCATTCCACCACACACAACCCACACACTCACACCCATCATCACACTTTCACACCCCATCATCCACTCACCCCACCATCATCCAAACTCACACCACCATCATCCACCCCCCACTCCCCCACACCCACATCCACACACTCACACCACATCCACACACTCACACCCATCCCACCACTCACACCCATCATCCATTTCCACACCCCGTCATCCACACACTCACCCCATCTCCATCACACCCATCATCCATCACACCCCATCATCCCTCACCACAAAACATCACCCCATATCCACACACCACGTCACCACCCATCCACACACTCACACCCATCCCCCACACACCATCATCCACTCATACCCCATCCTCCTCACACACCCATCCACTCACACACCATCCACACATTCCACCCATCATCACTCACACCCTACCCATCCCAAACCACATCCACTAACCCCATCACACACTACACGCCAAACACCCCCCACACACATCACCACTCCACACTACACCACACCACCCATCATCCACCACAACCTCATCCACTCACCCCCCATATCCACACTCACACAACCAATCCAACACACACCTTCATCCACCCCACACCCACCACACTCACCCCATACACACATCAACCCATACCACTCAACACCATCACACACCACACCCCATCATCCACTCTACACCCATCATCCACACCCCATCCCCCACCCACACACCCACACACTCACACCCATCATCCACACACACAACCCCTTTATCCCACTCACACACCATCACACACACCCCCACCATCACCCAACCACACCCATCATCCACTCACACCAATCTAAAAAACACCACACACCATAATAAAACACTCCCCAAAACACCACACCACACAACTAAAACAACGCCATTCCCCATAACACACCCTCAAATTAACAACAACCTCAACACATCATCCACACATACACACACATCATCACTCACACACCATCATCCACTCAAAACACCATCCACACACTCACGCACCATCACCCTCCACCACTCAACACCATCATCCCCTCCCCCACCTATCCACCACACACTACCCCAAAAAACATTACTCACACACCATTATCCACGCCTCACCACCATCATCAACTCACACACCCATCAATCCACATTCCCCCACCCCAAATCATCCACTCAACACCATCATTCACACACTCACACACCATTACCCACGCACTCACACACCATCATCAACTCACACACCATCATCAATCACAAAACCATGGTCCACTCACACACCATCATCCACTCACACACCATCCACACACTCACGACACCATCCACAACACACTCACACCCATCATCCACTCACACCACATCATCCACATCACACACCATCCACATCCACTCACACACATCCATCACATCACCTCACACACCCATCACTCACACACCATCCACACACTCACACACCATCATCCACTCCACACCATCATCCACTCACAAACCATCATCATCACACAAACCATCCACACACACACATCCATCACCACTCACACCCAATATCCACTCACACCCATCATCCACTCACACACCATCCACACACTCACCACCATCATCCACTCACACACATCATCACACTCACACCCATCATCCACTGACACACCATCATCCACTCATACACCATCCCACACTAACACACCATCCACACACTCACACACCTTCCATCATCCACCTCACACACCATCATCCACTCACAACCCCCATCCATCTACCTCACACTCCATCATCCACACACCACACACACATCCATCCACACTCACCCACACCATCATCCACACATCACTCACACCCCATCATCCACTCACCCCCATTCCACACTCCACCCCATCATCACTCACCCCATCATCCACTCACACACCCACTCACACGCTATCATCCACTCACTCGCCATCATCCACACACACCACCATCATCCACATACTCACTCCCCATCTTCCACTCACACACCATCATCCACTCATACACCATCCAGCACTCACACACCATCATCCACTCACACACCATCATCCACTCACACACCATCCACACAATCACATACCATCCACACACACACCATCCACACACACCATCATCCACTCACACCCCATCATCTACACACTCACAGCCCATCATCCACTCACACCCCATCACCCACTCACACATCACCCACACACTCACACACCATCCACACACTACACCCATCATCCACTCCACCCATCATCCACTCACACCCATCATCCACTCACACATCATCAGCACACTCACACACCATACAACACTCCCCCAACCATCACCCCACTAACACACCATCCACACACACACTGGGAGAAATTTTCTCCAGGAGGGGGTATCACCCCCCCTTCAGCCCCTTCAGCCCCTTTCAGCCCTGGGGCCCCAGCCCTCTCAGAAGGGCAAATATCTTGTTTACTGTAAAAGCGAGTAATTGATCCCAGATGCAGTACCAAATACGACCTTTGGTCAAGCGACCGCTGCTTCTTGTAGTCCAGTGTTGCAGAGGGGATTTTTAGTAAGAGCAGTACATCTCTTACCTTAGCAGGACAATTAAGGAAAATCCTGCTCCCACTTTATTACCATAGTGAAGATAGTGGACATTGTTGTCTATGCTTAAGACAGGAAAAATCAAACATTCTGCTTTGTCTCGTGGAGGAAGTTGCAAGGAAGCAAAAGTACTAGGTCAGCTTTTCCTTTGTGCTGGGGGCAGTGACGGTGTGGGGCGCTGTGGCGTCTTCAGATTACTTTTGACTCTACTGAGAGTGACACTGATGCCAGGATAACCAACAAAGAACGATCTGTGCGTTAGTGAACAAAGTGTCTCATAAAACACAATAAACACTTAAGAGAAGCGTGATCAGCTTCTTCAGTGATATTGTGTGAACAATTGTTGATGAACAGTGTAACAACGAGTGTTGCGATCCAACAGAGTGTAGTGCGACATTCTTCAAAGAACACTATTCTTCAATCAGCTCAACGGATATCCAGGCGTAATTACGGGTCAGATACATATACCCAGGTAAGTGTTCTAACTCGTGTTGTGCTACTATTGACTGTGCAGTTGAGTATTAAATCGTGAGTTAGTCACTTATCATAAACCCCGGTGATATGCGGACCTTTGAGTCCACACACGTAAGTTTCTCAGCAATCAGTGAATGAAATATGCTGACATAACACCCCCTAGGGGTAATTTATAATCTTACAAATTATAACTCATTTCAGCCCGTTGAGGAATGACTTCGACAGCATCTCAAGACCTCGTCTGCAGGGGCGGCTGTGCAGGCGATGAGCTGTCTTTCTAAGTTAAGTTTCCCTATAAATTAAGCTTAACTGGTAATCCCATTTCTCAACATACACCATCATCCACGCACACACCATCATTCACTCACACACCATCATCCACTCACACACCATCATCCACTCACACACCATCATCCACTCACACACCATCATCCCCTCACACACAAACATCCACCAACACCATCCACTCACACACCATCATCCACTCAACAACCAAAAGCACTCACACACCATCATCCACTCCACACCATCACCACTCACACACCATCATCCACTCACACACCCTCATCCACTAACACCATCATCCACTCACACACCATCACCACTCACACACCCATCACAACAACACCTATCTCCCATAACAACCATCCACACCATCACACCCAAATCATCCACTCACACACCATCACCACTCACCCCCACCATCTCCACCCACACCATCCATCCACTCACACACCATCCACACACTACCCATCCCAACACCCACACCATCATCCACACACTCACCATTATCCACACACCACACCATCATCCATCCACCCCATCATCCACTCAAACCATTATCCTCACACTCACACACCATCATCCACACACCACACACCACCATCCCCACTCTAACCCAACATCCACTCACACCCCAACATCCACACACTCACACCGCATCATCCACTCACTCCCCAATCATCTCTCACACAAACCCTCATCCACTTCACACCATCATCCACACACACTCACACACACCATCCACACTCTACCCCAACATCCACTCACACCCCATCATCCCACCTCACACCCCATCATCCACTCACTAACAATCATCTATCACACACCATCACCACTCAAAACCATCATCCACTCACACACCATCCACATATTCACTCACCATCATCCACTCACACACCATCATCCACTCACATGCCCTGCACACTTCACACACCATCCACACACACAAAACCCTCATCCACTCACACCCCATCATCCACACACACCTTTACCCCATCATCCACTCACACCCCATGTCCACTCACACACCATCATCCATTCACAACACCATCCACACACTCACACACACCTCCACACACTCACACAAACCCTCATCCACTCACACCCCCTCATCACTCAAACACATCATCCACTCACACACCATCCACACACTCAAACACCATCATCCCACTCACACACCATCCACACACTCACACCCCCATCATCCACTCACTCACCATCATTCACCCACACACCATCATCCACTCACAACCATCATCCACTGACACACCATCCACACACTCCACGACACCATCCCCCATACACACCATCATCCACTCACACACCATTATCCACTGACACACCATCATCCACTCATACACCATCCACACACTCACACACCATCATCCACTGACACACCATCATCCACCTCTCACACCACCATCATCCACTCACACCCCATCATCCACTCACACACCATCATCCCACTCACATCACCATCATCCACACATTCCCACACCATCATCCACTCACACACCATCATCACACCTCAAACACCATCCACACACTCACACACCATCCATCACACTCACACACATCATCCACTCACACACCATCATCCATCACACACATCCACACACTCACCCCACCATCCACCACACACACACCCTCATCCACTCACACCACCCATCATCCACCCCACCATCACACCCCACCATCCACTCACACCACATCCTAAACACACCCACCCCCACAACCATCATCCACTCAACACCATCCCACACACCCCAACCCCCCATCATCCCACTCACCACTACCCATCATCCCTCCCCCGCACCATCCACACACTCACACACCATCATACACTCCCCACACATCCACACACTCACACACCATCATCCACTCACACACCATCACCACCCAACACCACATCCACTCACAAACCTTTCACCACTACACACCATCCAAAACACTCACACCCACTCCACATAAACATCATCACTCAACACCATCATCCATTGACCAACATTCCACTCAAATACACATCCACACACCTCACACACCATATCCAAACAACACTCCACACCACACCTATCACACCACATACACTCACACCCCACAATCCACTCAAAACCATCTTTCCCACACACTCACACACCATCATCCACACATTCCACACCATCATCCACTCACACACATCATAACACTCACACACCATCACACACTCACACACCATCCACACATCAACACCATCACACACTATCACACCAACCACACACTCACACACCATCCCACACTCACACCATCATCCACCACACACCATCATCCCTCACACAATATCTCCATTCACACCCCCATCATTCACTCACACACATCCCCATCACACACACTCACACACCATCCACCACTAAACACACCATCATCCACTCACACACCCTTTCCACTCACACACCATCCACACACACACCCATCATCCACTCACACACCATCATCCACTCACACACCATCATCCCCCCACACACCATCATCCACTCACAACCATCATCCACTGACACACCATCCCACACTACACACCACCCCACATAACCACCACTTTCCCACTCACACACCTCATCCACACACTCACACACCATCATCCACTCACACACACATCCACTCACACCCCACATCCACACACTCACACACCACACCATCCACACCCCATCATCCACTCAACCCATTATCCACAAAACTCAAACACCATCATCCACACACTCTCACACCCACCATCCACACTCAACACCATCATCCACTCACACACCATCACCCACTCACACCCCATCATCCACTCACAACGATCTTTCACACACTCTAACCCCAACATCCACTCACCCCCATCATCCGCACACTCACACCCATCATCCAATCTCTCCCAACCCATCTACTCACACACCATCATCCACTCAACACCATCATCCACACACTCACACCCCATCTTCCACTCACACACCATCCCACATCACACACCACCCACCATCACAAACCCATCCACTCACACAACATCCACACACAACCCATCATCCACTCACACCCCATCATCCACACCTCACACCCCCATCCCACTCACACCCCATGGTCCACTCACAATCACCTCATCCCTCACACCCATCCACACATCACACACCATCCACACACTCACACACCTCATCCACTCCACCCCATCATCCACTCACACATATCATCCACTCACACACCATCCACACCCCACACACCATCATCCACATCAGCCCCAAATCCACACACTCACACAAACATCATCCATCACACACCATCATCCACCCACACACCATCACCCACTCGCAACCATCTCCACTGAAAACAAAAATCCCACAC
>NW_026488032.1:0-23057 GCF_026875155.1 Cherax quadricarinatus | reverse complement strand
AGCGACGATGAAGGGGCGGGCCAGGAGCTGTGACTCCCCCCCCTGCAACCACAAATAGGGAGAAAAAAACATGATTGTGTGAACGTTTCGTGTTGCGGGACAAGGCCGAAAAAAGATTTTTTCCTGTTAAAATGGTTCGAATGATTTGGGGCCGTAAAGTCATAATGTTTTAAAAATTTGGTTTTAAAAGGTCTCTCCCCTGATCCCCTGCGAGAAGTTCTTTAATAATCCCCAAGTTTTTGAGCGATGACTTGCCAAACTTCCCACCCCCCTGACATTCTCTCTCTTTTTCTCTTTTCCCCTTTAAATTTAATATATTTTTAATTTTATATATTTATATATATTTTTAAATATAAAATTTTTTTAATATATATATATATATATAATATATATTTATATATTTTTTTATATATATATATATGCCAAAACAAAAAAACTGGTCAATTAGAAAGAATCTTTTAAAAATTTAAAGTCCTTTCAAAAATTTTCTCTTTACGTTTAAAAAATTATTTTTTTTCATTATGTTAAAAAAAAAAATTTTTCATTTTGCCCCAAAAAGAATTTAAAAAACTTCCCAAAACCTTATTAAAACAAGAGAATTTTTTTTTCCCTAAAACTAAAATTTATTTTAAATACTTTTAAAATTTAGTACTAAAAAACCCAAAATCAAAAATATTTTTTTTCGTTTGTTCAAAATGATTTTGGCGAAATTATTGCATACACAAATTTTCCTTTCCTATTGGCAAGAGAGCGTTGCTTAAATTTTTAAACCCAAGATCGCGTTCTGCCTATTCGGATGACATATTTTTAAATATATTATATAATATATTATATATATATATATATTATAATTTATATATATATAATATCAATGGGGCAGATTTTGCGGGTGTATGGGTAGGGGTGGTTCTGAAAGCATGAAGAGTTTTTACGAGGATAGTGGGAAAAGTTAGAGTATGTAGGAAAGGGGAATTTTTTCCCAGTAAAAGTGGGCCCTTAGACAGGATGTGGATGTCCCCCGTGGTTGTTTAATTATTTATAAATGGGGTTGTAAGAGAAGAAATGCGAGGGTCTTGGCAAGAGGCGTGGGTAAAAGATAAAGAATCCAAAACAAATGGGAGTTGTACAGTTGCTCTTGCTGATGACACTGTGCTTTTGGGGTTCCCGAAGAGAATTGCAGAGGGGTGGTAAATTTGGGTAGGGTGTGCAAAGAAAAAAATTTTAAAGGTGAATACAGGAAAGGTGGTTATGAGGATAACAAAAAGATTAGGTGATGAAAATTGGGTATCAGATTGGAGGGAAGGTATGGGGAGGTGAATGTATTCAATATTTGGGAGTGGATTGTCAGCGGAGGGGTCATGAAAGATGGGTAAAATATAGATTGTGGGGGGGAAAAGGGTGAGTGGTCACTTAGGGTTTGGAGAAAAGAACTTTTCCTTGGAGGAAAAGGGGGGATTTGAGAGTATAGTTTTACCAACGTCTTATATGGGTGTGAAGCATGGGTGATAAATTTTGAGCGAGGAGAAGGTGGAGGCAGTGGAGATGTCATTTTTGAGGGAAATGTGTGGTGTAAATATAATGCAGAGAATTCGTATTTTAGAAGTTAGGAGGGAGGTGCGGGATTACAAAATGTTGTCCAGGGGGGTGAGGAAGGGGTTGTTGGGTTTGGTTCGGACATGTAGAAGAAATGGAGCGAAACAAAATGACTTCAAGGTGTATCAGTTGTAGTGGAAGGAAGGGGGGTAGGGGTCCCCCTGGGAAAAGGTTGGGGAGGGGGTAAAGGGGTTTTGTGTGCGGGGGGCTTGGATTTCCCAGCAGCATCGTGAGCGTTTTTGTAAGATGAATGGAGAAAAATTTTTTTTAAATCTTAACGTGCTGTTGGAGTGGAGCAAAAAAATTTTGGGGGGTTTCGGGGAAACCGGCAGGCCGGACTTGAGTCCTGGAGAGGGGAAAGTACAGTGCCTGCACTCTGAAGGAGGGTGTTAATGTTGCATTTTAAAAACTGTAGTGAAAAGCACCCTTCGGGCAAGACAGTGAGGGAGTGATTGAGGGTAAAAGTTTTTTTTTTGGGGCCAACCTGCCTTGGTGGAATCGGCCAGTGTGATAAAAAAAATTTTTTATATATATATATTATATATATATATATATATATATATATATATATATTATAATATATAAATGTGTGTGTGTGTGTGTGTATGTAACACAAAATTGTCTCTACGCCCACGGCAGGATTTTCCCCCAACAATAAAAATCCGCCGCAATTCGCCTTTTGACATTTTTGTCCAAAATGTTCATGGCGACGAAATTTTATTATCCAAATTTTTTTGCGAAAAAAGGTTATATCCAAAAATCACAGTTCATCCAAGTGTATGGGAGATATACCTAGCTAGTTTATTGGCCGGTATATCCTTTTACATCTTCCCCGAGAATACTGGCCGGGTTGTAGCGCGTCTCCAAACCCCCTTTTAGTCAATGATGCGTCTCTAGCTCTTTTTCACCCGAAAAATTTTTAAATTTAATTTTTTTTTGTGTGGTGGTACTTTTTTGCCCTTTGAAAATGTTTTGCAATTAAAAAAGACGAGTAACAAAAAAAAAATTTTTAACATTTTTTAATTTCTCGTGGAGGTAAACGTTATTTTAAAGAACTGGCCCCGTCATTTTTACAACAAAAAATTTTCAAATGCTTATTTGTACATAATTGTATATTATATAATATTTATTATATAAAATTTATATAATTTTTATATATATTATTATATATATTTATTTATTATAGTACTGTCACATAAGTGGGATTAAAATTTCATTGAATTACGTATTGGGTTCATGGTGGACTCTATGCTTTTTGGGGGGGAGGTTGAATTACAGGCACAGATTTCTCTGTTTCTATAATTCCCCCCCACCTGGAAAGTCCAAACCGGTTGGAAAGACAAAATTTCCCAAAAGCAGCAAGGTGTTGGGCCCTCCGAAAAAGGGGGGAAGGCAAGACACCAATAAACAACGGACGACTTCCTGGACAAAAGATTTTGGGGAGGGTTGATGTAGGAAGTTAGGGTGGGGGATATGAGAGGACGAGACCACCTTTTTTAAATTGAGGGGAACAGACAAAACACACATACACACACACACTCATATAGATGGGGGGGACATGATAACCCATACAAAATAAAGGAATTGACAAGGGGACAAGACAGGATGTTCCAGGATGTGACACAGCAAAGGGGACACAATTGGAAGTTGAAGAACCCGATGAATCACAGGGATTTTAGGAAAATTCTTCTTCAGCCACAGAGTATTTTGTTTGGGTCGATTAGTGAAGGCAGGGTCCATAATACTTTAAAACAGAGGTATATAAAGCTCAAGGTTCAGGGGAAATGACCTTTTGGCCATGAAGAGGCAGGGCCAGGGGTTGGGCTCGACCCTGCAACCTCAACTAGGTGATAAAATAGGTGGTACCACACATGCAGGAGGGTACATAGTAGATGGTACACATTTCCCAAAGTTAAAAAAAGTGTCAGGAAAGGGGTTTTGACAAGGCTGCTGCGTTTGATAACTTAAATAACATATGGAAAAGTTTTTACTGAGTTTTTACTGATTTTAACATAATACCCGGTAAAAAAATTTGAATTTTGTCTACAAAATCCTGTAATTATAATCTGTAAAATAATTTACAAAAAACTGTTGAATAAAAAAATGGATGGAGAGATAACTTTTTCCAAAAACCTTTGTAGTGCTTCAGAAATACAAAGAAAATGGGTTTGTGTAGTTATACCCCAGATATAAATGTTACATTGTTCTAAAAACACTAGTGGTGCAACGTAAATATTACAATATTTAAACTTAGTAAAAATTGAAGAGCAAAAATCCGTTTTTTTATTAGTAAAATCAAGAATACAAAAAAAACGTGTTATGTACGCAATATCGGATTAAATTTTGTTATACATAATAACACCGGTGATCGAAGATCACAGTGTTTAACACAATAAACACCAGAAAAATGTACACCCGTAAGGAGTTACAAAATTTGGGAAAAAAAGAGATTACGCTTTTTATGAATGAAAATGCAGAAAAACTCATTAATAACAGAGGAAAAATAAATTTAAATAGACGAATACGAAAAAACAAAAGTCGGGCCTCCCCATGGAGGTTAGGTAGAGGAATTCCTCTCTTCTGATGGCCAGTTTCAACCCCCCCGGGTGGGTGTATTTCTGGGCGCGTTTTTTTGTTCCTCCCCCGTAATTACATCTGCTGTATATACTGTATTTCAAACTTGTGTTCTTATATATAGTGGTCAGGGTCCATGGGGTTGCTGCATTTTTTCAAGTTTGTTCCCCTGAGAAATGCTGTGTTTGGGGTTCACACCTCCAGTCCCCCTCAAATGGGAGATTTAATTTCCGTTTTTTTCCCCCTTTTTTTATTGATAATATTTTGCTAAATAACTGTGAGTAGGATCACATTTTCACAATTGTTGAAGGCAAAGAATGACTTGAACCGTTTTCTAACAACGTATTTTTTCTGTATTCTGCATTGCCTTTTATCATAGAATAAGAGGGAAACCGTATTACTGAGACCTGTGTTTTGTAGTTAATTATTCAAAATTCACTTTTTTGAAACACTTTGAACACTTTTTAACTACAAGTCCCGTTAAAATAACAGATTTTATAATTTTAACATGTTTCTTCAATGTTTATTATGGTGTTATTTAACATACTTATTTGTCTCCCCCTTTTGTGTGAGCGAAATTCAGCTTCTTGAATGTCGTCAAGATTTGAAATAATTTAGTGATTAGTATACTGAAGACTATACCCTCCTTTAGTTTTCTTTAGTGTTTCTTCAAGTGGTTTACCTCACCTTTTAAGTTACCCAGCATGAGAGTTGTGTTTCAAATTTTATCAGTGGAATGGTCGAAGACTTCCCTTCGTCTAGGAATTTTAAACAATTTGTAAATTTCTTGGTCTGGTCTGCTTTCCCGTATAAAGTAAATCTATTGGAATTGTGTGGGACGATTTTTTTTATTTCCAAAAAACAGAAGTCTATGTTTTTTTAAATGTTTGTTTTTTTCCTCATTTTTTCATATGGTATGTTTTTTTTTTGGGTTTTAATCATAATGTTAGTAAAGTTAAACCCAAAAAAAGGGAAAAAATTCGAATTTTGACTTTTTTTTAGCATAAAAATTAAAGTTCTTATTATTATAAACAAGGGGGAAGCGCAAACCCCCAGGATTAACAGCGCCCGGGGGGGGGGGTGTGGAAGGCTTTTTGGCTTAATTTGGGGAAAATGGAGCACAGACCAAATTCCCCAAAATCAAGAGCCCCCCACCAAAAAAGGAACCTTCGATGAGGGATTAAAGTTCGTCATTTTTTTCAGTTAAAGTAGGGAGAGTAAAAAATTTTTTAAAAACGATGATTTGTCCAAATTTGTATATTGGGATTTATTATCGTCTTCCCGGTGTGTGGCAAAAATTTTGTTATTACTGTTTTTTTCTTTTACAGTCATTTTTAATTTCTGTTTCCTCACCCCTTCCTTCGGTCCCGGCACTTACTTCCCAGCTCCAAAAATCAAGCCTGGCTAACGGTTTTCCCCCAACTTTCATAAATGAAAAACTTGTTCACACTCCAACGCACGTCAAATATAAGAAACCCCTTGCTTCCGCTACCATATCAACACGCCAAAAAAAGCCCGCTGTTTATCCAAGCACCCAGCACCAAAAAATCTCCCTTACCCCCTCCCCCTCCCCAATTCTTCCGGGTTGGAGGGGTAAAATCTAGTATATTTTTTAAATAAGAGGAATGCCCAAGACCAGTTTATCCCCAGGTTTGTCATCTTCAATTTCAAAATCCAGCACTTATTCGTACTGGGAAAGTGTGTTTTTCTTTCCTTAAATAGAAATGCTTCACCCGGGGTGGAGACATGAGTGATGACCGAGGGGTAAATTCGGCATTCTATTGAAATATTACATTCTTTTTTACGAGTGTTAAAAGTCATTAAAAAAAAAGTTCCCCAGACGGAAAAAAAGGGTGGTTGCATTATAAACTACTTTTTTTTTTTTTTTTTTTAAAAACACCATACACATCATACATGTATGCTATACTTAGGTTACATAAACAAAGAAACGTGATCCATTAATAATAAAAACAAACAAACTTCACATTCCTTATCCAGCACTAAACTTATACATAAGAAAAACACGTTCAACTGTAAATGCTTGATTCCCCCTCCAAAGTGCTCAACCAGCACACACACATACATGTAACTAAAACAGCCCACACTGTACATACAGGTGGGTTTTATTATATCCATAAACTACAGCAGTATCTTATACACAAAAGGCAATATAATCCAAAGAATGTCACACTTATTTACATTATATATGAAACTTTATAAACAAAGACATTCTCTATAATCCAATTCGTTTGCACACTCATTAATATTGTATATTAAACTTTATACACAAAGACATAATACTAAACACCTCAAAAATTACAATATAATAAAGGTGACAAAATAGCCATTTCCACACCTTACCACAGAGAAACTAAACACACTATTAAAATAACAAGATACCACTCAATGTTACATAGCACTTATTATTAGTGTGTTAACAATGCTTTGAGTGTTCCTTCTTGTAGTTGTCTCACTGACAAAGATCATTTACCTTATTAAAACTATGATCATCAATGACCTCTTGTCTTTCAACACATGGTTAAACTAAAACATTCACACACAAGAAAACTCTCCAGTTACACCACATCTGACATGTCATCCCTCCCATACAACTCTCATGACAATCCTACCACATTTACATATCCTTCATTTATGGTCATAACTCGCCTAGAAAGGAAAATGGTCCCTTAGTACTTAAGTAGCCAAATTACTGAGTCCCCTTACCGTTATATTTCTATATGCCTCCGGGAACGCAGTTGTCCACCTGTTACCATAAATGAGTTTATTTCTGCATACCGTGCGATAAATTCCTGCCGCAATTGCCCTTACCCTAATCCCCCCACCTTTTTCCTTCAAGCCCCAGGAATAAAACAAGAAATCTGTCACAATGTACAGAATGGCTCTTTTTACAACCTCAGACACACCCCTTACCTCTAAAGTTAGGGCACGCAGGATCTCTACATTGCCCCCACCCATTAACTTGAAGACTCTAGCCAGCCACACCCGTACCTGCCCCAACTCTCTACAAAAATATACGGCATGAAAAGCTGTTTCCGATTCCTCACAATGTTCGCATTTCGCTTCCTTTACCAAACCCATCACACACAAAGCCTGCTTTGACGCTAAAATCCCCATTACAAACCTATAAACTAACTCCCTTACCCTAGGCATTAATCTAAGTTTCTGGAAATCATGCCAAATCGTACCCCAATCATACAAAGGGTATACCGCCACCCCTTGCATCACTTCTGGTTTCCTACTCATCTCTACTAACCTTCCCACCTTGAGCTTTTTTACTCCCTATTACTAACATAACCCTTAGCATATTCTCACATTCCATCAAGTCCTTTCCTCCCCACCATCGTCGTACATCCCTCATCACCCTCCCAAACCTCACCCCTTTTACCCCCCCCTCCCTTACGTACTTTTGTTTAACATACATGGCCTTTACCCTCGGCCCTAGCATCAAAAGCCCTACTCCCCCTCTGCGCACATTCGTCATAACCACCTCTTTACTTAGCCATGCTCGTCCAAAACCCCATATATAACGAAGCACCCTTCTCTGTATCTCCTTTATCTCCTGTTCCCGTAAAGGATACACCACTGCCACGTTCCACACTTTACTATAAACCAATGAATTTATTATTATTGCCCTTTGCATTAGAGTAACATCCTTCGCTCTTAGGTTCCTAATCCGTTGTACAACTTTCTCTCCCACCAATTCCGAATTCCTCCGCCTAGCCTCTTGCTCATCTGCCATATAGATAATCCACAAATTTTTCAGCTGTTCAGTCACATCCCATCCAGACTCCACCCCCATTCTACCCCCACCCAATCTCCTATCTCTAATAATTTCGATTTAGCCTGTTGACACGCATGCCTGACGCCTCTCCAAAAAAACTCATTACTCTCTCCACCTTTCGCAAACCTTCGACATCATTGATCAGTATTGTTGTGTCATCTACATAACCAACTACCTCTGTGAACCCCTTACCCTCCTCCTGTAACGTTGTTGCTTCCTCAACCATTCCATAAAACGGGTGTTGCATACATGCAAACAGAATTTGAGACATAGGACACCCCTGTCTCAAACCTTTCTCCATTTTCAACACGCTACCCAACTACCATTAATTTGCACCTGAATCGTAGCTTCTGCATACAAGGTTTTCACCCATTTTACTATTCCCTCCCCAAAACCCATAAGCCTTAAAGTGTCAACTATGTACTCTCTATTCACACCGTCATAAGCATTCTCCCAATCAATGCCCAAAATTCCACCACCCTTACAACCCTGCAAAATTCCTAATACGACTATGTCCATCCCTCATACTACGACCGGAATTCCCAACTGACCCTGTGCACCATACTACCTATTACCCTTCTTCATCCTGTTCCCTAAAATCTTCGCAAAAATCTTATAATCCGTACACATTAAAGATATGGCCCTGTACGTGCTCAGTGTTCTCCCCTCGCTTTTTTTTCTTTACAAGCACGACCACACCCGTCCTCTGTGACGTTCCCAATTTCCCATTCCTTCAGCATACAATTCAATACCTGAACCAAACAAACATTTATGGTTTCCCAATGCACTCTGTAAAAATCATTGGAAAGCTCATCAATTCCCGGTGCTTTCCCTTACTTAAATTGAACACTGCCTCTTTCACTTCTTCCATACTTATTATTCCCTCCAATCCCCCTCTGTCCTTCCCACCTTTCCCCAAGACCTTCACCCCTCCTCTTTCCTTATTAACTATCCCCACATTACCTTTTTCCCATTTCCTTTTAAACCAATAGTCCGCATAATTACTTATCCCCTCAGTTGTCACCAACATTTGCCCCTTAGTATAACCTTCCAAATCGTCACTAACCTCTAACAGTATTATAGTGGACTCCTGTTGTCTAATGCGAAAACTTCTTAACACACTACCCGACGGTTTATCTCCCCATAGCACGGCATCCATACCTGCCCTTGCCCTTAATTCATCAAATCTTTCATTATGTATGTCCCTTAGTCTCCCTCTTAGCCCTGATATTTCGTCAAAAGACTTCCCCTCATCTCTTGCGTAACACTCATTGAGCTGCTGTTCCAAATAATTCTGTAAACCGTACCTCCACCTCGCCTCCTCCCTTCCTTTATATTTATAAAACCCTGCAATACCAGGTTTAGCCCTATTTTCCCACCAATCCAAAATACTCCCTAACCCATCCCGTGCCCTCCACAATTGTCTCCACCAGTCTCTAAACTCTGCGTTCACCACCTCACTCCTCACCAACCTCGCATTTAACTTCCAGAAACTTGAATATACCTTTACCACTCCCTCCCAATGCAGCTCTACCAAAACTGCCCTATGATCCGAAAACCCTACGTCCACTGTTTTTACCCCTCCTACCCTAACTGCCTCCGTTATATAAATCCTATCTAACCTTGCTGAATAATTTCTCCTAACAAAAGTGTAATCCACTCTCCAAGCCCCACTCCCCTCCACGTCCCTCACCCCTGCATCCTGTAAAACATTGCGTAACGACCGTAACACACAACCCGCCCCCCTTGGCTCACGTCCCTCCCCTTATAACACAGTTCCAGTCCCCCCCAATTACAGTGACTAGAGGTAAACCCCTTAAAAAATACACTAAAACGTCTCTCACAAAATCCTCTTTTACTTTGATTATATTCTCCGCTGGCATATAAACCCCAATGAAACATACTCGAGATGCTCCCCACTCACCATCCACCCTCACTACCCTCTCCCCCCTTCTTCCCACTTTATAATACGCAAGGGACTATTTTCCTTCACAGCCACTGCCACTCCCCCTTTTAACCTAACACACCCACTTACATACAGTTTATAACCTTTTAATGCCAAAGCACAGCCTATCTTATAATTATGTTCTTGTATAAAGCATACATCCACATTATATCTCCTCAAAAACCATTCCATCCATACTCGTTTCACTTCATTCTTCAATCCATTTACATTTACAGTTACTATCGTGAATTATTTTAATAGTGGTGGTTTACCCTTTCTTCTTGGCACACACCCTCCTATACCGTCCTGCTGTATGGCATCTTTCTTGACAGCTTGCTTATTCACCCCCCCTATCCCTTTATTATCCTTGAACCATTGAACCTACATTACCCTTCCCTCTTTCCCCTTATGACATACATCCTTTCTCCAAGATTTTACTCCTGTTCTTTGTCCTGGAGTAAGAACATCGTCCATCTCAGACGTTCCTGCAGTTCTCTTACGAGAATCCCCTCCCCACACACACTCGTCACCTGTCTTTTCCGCCCTATGGACCTCTGCCACAACGTTTGTGCCACATTAACATTAGTGCACACAGTATTCCTAACCTCCTGATCTTGCTGCACCGTTGCCTGCACCAGGTTACACACCCTTCATCCACCTGTCCCTCTTCACGTCATGCAAAAAGGAACTAAGTACTTCCTCCCAGCAAGCCATCCTGTTGGCCCGTACTCTCCTCATCAGACGTCGATGTCGTCTGCCCCTTATCAACTGTTAGTGTTACACTTTCCTCCATGGCCGCCTCAGCCCTATCCACTTCGTCACTCCATCGGCAAGGCATCTTGTTTGGCCTTACTCCTTCCTCCGACACCTCCAGAGCATTCCTCTGTTGTAAGATCACTGGTACCTGTTCCATCCGTCCAGCTTTTTTGTAGCATTGGGCCGCCATATGTTCAAAAGAACCACATAATCTGCAAGTCTTCCGCTGCCCTGAGTAGTATACGTAGACCTGCGTTCGGAAGACCTCCATAAATACGTATGATGGAATTGGCTGCCTCAACGTCATTTTCAGCGTAAATGATCCTTCAGGTAGCCCCTCATAAGGTCCATTTTGCCACACACCCATCACTGCTGAGTGGATTTTCCAATAGCTGCTAAACACCGCCGTCACATCATGCTCCGTCGCCTCAAAAGGCACGTTTCGTACCTTCACCCACGTCACATAGCTGGACACATCATGTAAGCAGACTTCCACCATAGTGTTCACTGCCAGCCTCTTCTCTTGATATTTGTTGACTATGCTTGTGTAGAATCCTGCGTCTTTAAACTTGATGAAAATTCTCGACACACCATTTACTGCTACTCCATATAATTCTTCGGTCGGTATTCCATATACCTCACTGATGATGGCATGCAGTAACACGTGCATGGTTGTTCCTGTAAGCGTGCCACGCACCAATTCCACACAAACAGTGCTCACCCGGCGTCCAATGCGATCCGCCATGTTGTATGCACAAAACAGGAAAACTGCGCAGTAAACCAGTTGTATCAGGAGCTACTGCGCAGCCTGTCCGCACGGCACAATGAGGGGAAAATTAAGTGTATCGAGGAGGGAGGAACAGTTCGTAAAGAGCTCGGAAGAGATTGACAAGACTGTGAGGGCATCTGACAGATTCGTCAAGATAAAAAAGTTCTGTGTTCGTGGTATGTCTCAAGTCTGTCAACGCCCGATTCTGGATACGTTGGAGCTTCAGTGCGTTAGCCTTAGTGGTTAAGGCAAGGGGAGTGTAAGTGATGAGAGGCCTGATAAGTGCTGTGTATAAGTGAAGCTTGGTGGCAGGACCTGCACCTCTCAGTTTATTGAGCTGAGATAGTTCAATTATCCCGGAATCAGCTGTTTTGGAAGTGATGGTGGTCTAATGCCAACCGGAGTCCAAGGATAACTCCAAGTACTACTGTAGAAAATGTTCAGATATGGAGTATTCGAAAGGACAGTTTTAAAGTTCGACGGAGCAGAGGAATGCCACGTCTTTTATTAGAAAAAGTTGATCTTGGACTTGTTGACATGGTTTTTAATAGCCATAATAGTTCCAATGCGATAATCTAGCGACCTCGAGTTGATTCCGTGTGTAAGAATCTAGTGATGTCCGTGTGATGTGAACTGTGTAATGTTGTCTTACATAAGAGAGGAGAGAGTGATTAAGTATATGGGTTCAGGCATGTCAATGCGAGTAAAGAATAGGAGTGAGGAGAACACAGAGACTGCGGGACTCCGGCATGAAGGTGAAGTAGTCAGAGGTTTTTGTTCCTGAACTTTAGGCACATAGTGCAGCCTCAAGGAAACGCATAATAATTTCGTCATATTTACTGGAAAATCAAAGGAGGTGCAGATCATTGGGCCTTGTTTATGTGAAATATAGCTCAGACGGGTGTTTTAAAGCGTCCTTTGTGTAGTAGCGGTGATTGTTCTGATTCCAATCTGCTGTTAGTTCATAAGGTTTGTCTCAAGGTGAGTTCTGGTCTTATGTTCACAAGTTGCTCAAAAGTCATCCCTAAGATTTCTAGCAGGATTATGGACCTTTAGATCTTTGGGTCTGTAAAGTCTTTACCAGCCTTAGGGGATGAAGTACGCAAAGCAGATTTTTGAATAAAGGTGAGAAGCATCCGTATTTCACCTGGAGAGATCGGTAATAGCATAAGCGGCGACAGTGTGTAAGTGTCGAAGGACAGAATGAGATAGGCCAGAAGCACCAGGTGCTTCTTGGGGAGAAGCGAGTTAAGAGGGAGATGAAATTCTGTGTGTGAAAGGAGAGGTAAGAGATTGGGAGGAGGAAAGGAATTTAGAGTGATGACGGGCTGGGAGTGGAAAGATGACTATGGTCTGTGATCCAGAGCGTTCGAAGTCGGATGTGTACTCACCTAATTGAGGTTGCTAGGGTCGAGACCCAGCTCCTGCCCCGCACTTCGTCACCGAACCAACTAGGTCCACTCTTCCCCCTGCTCCATGAGCTTTTATCATACCACGTCTTAAATCAATGTATAGTTCCTAGAACACTCAGAGACGGCTGGATCGAAGTGTCCGACCTAAGGACCGTCCAGACCACGTTAATTTCCCTACCCCACCATTACCCACTGGTCCTAACTCTCAGGAACAGTTGAGAGGTTTGAACGCCTCCCTTATGTTGCAGACTGCACACATAGAGGCAAAGAGGATATTGAACGAAGAAGATTTTCCAAAGAGAAAAATGTTCGTCCTGTTAAGACAACAGTCTGATATATCACAGGAAACATTTAAATGTGCAGAAAGCTGTCAATCCTTTGTTCCTAAGTTTTTTGAAAAGTGACTTAGACACATATTTTGATGTGTTTGATGAACCGAGGGCATGTTGCTAGAACGGCCAGCGTAGCACTGGGCAACATAGCTGCATACAGCGTTGACCGAAGAGCTCAAACCTGTACAGGGCGCTTTTGCCAAATTACCACGTACATTAGTTTGAACGCTGTCAAACACACAATCTAGAGACGATAACTTGTTACCTGAAAGTTATCAACGAGCATTTCGTACTTTACAACGACGACAAGATCAAACTTGTGGTAGATTTGCTCGTGAAAAAAAGTTGTGCATTTGAGAGATTGGACTAGAGCTGCCAAGTGTAACAACTATGGGCAGGCCTTGTTCAGGTTTTACACATGAAGAGTATAACAACTGTATGTCTGCTGACATAACAAGAATATCTGATCGATCAACACCCTTCAGATATTCCTGGAAACTGCAGCATTAGCAGACAATTACGTACGAGATTCTCACAAACTTGTACGTACTAAAACACAAGAAAACCAGTAACTAAAGATGTCCTAGAAGTTGGGCAACGAAAATCAGGCTGCTCATTGCCGTCCTACTGATGTACCTGCACTGTAACTTCTCGTACCTTTACCGGAAAACTCACAATCCTGAATCTGTCTCTGTGGGTTAGACAGAAACTGATATCGAGAAGAAGAAAGTTAAATGTACCCTATTGTAACAAAAAGGACATACTAGAGAGTATTGCTTTAAGTTAGAAAGAGATACGAGAAACTGTCCGTGCGTCTGGCGCCCCCACTCAATTCGTATCCTCTTCCGAGCAACAAAGGCACCAAAATCCTAGCAATTCCTCTGATCCTACTGTTTTAGATAATGTTACCAGGATAGATGAACTATCGTCAAAAGTGTATCTGACGAAAATATTCGTTCAGGCATTGATCCTTACTTTTCGAGAGGTAAAGTAGGATTTAACGAATCACATCTAACTGAAATAATTACATTTTCAGAGACACTGGCAGTTATCTCACGTTATTAAGAGAAGATGTACTGCCCAAACTGACGATACCTATTGCAAGATAGATTATTGTTAAAGCCTATGGATGGGCTGTTTATTAAAGTGGCCTCCTGCACAAAGTATACATTCAAACAAGCTATTATACTGGTTTTATATTTCAGTGGGGTATATCCAGTGGTGTATTTCCCCCATCAGGTCAGTGGACTTTTGATAGGGAACGATATCCTTCATGCTGGGTATTGTAAAGAACCACTGTGTATTGATAATAACACGATGATAATTATGCCATTGACGCTTGGTAGAGAGAAACTTATTTTAATTTCCTCTCAGCGCAACTACTAGAGCTATGTCAAAGATACAACAACCATTCCTTTGTCTCCTGTTGAGTTAGTGGATGACGATGATTTGGGTGAAACATGTTTAGTGACGCTCTGCGCCCAGGATCATTAAACTGACTCCCCCCGGTCATCAACGCTAGTCAAGACACAACTGAAGTTAAATTTCTTCCTCATGATGATTTAATCAAGGATCAGTTTTGTTTACCAGTCACGAAAGACTGAGATGAATATAGCAGTTACTGAAGAGTAAGCAAAGGATTCTCGATATTGTTTACTATTATAGTAACGGTGTACTGATGAGAAAAATACATCTTAAAGGTGTCAGCTGATAGTGGTTTCCACCACATCAAGCAAATAAAAAAATAAATCTAGTAGTGTACCAGTTTACATTTCGTGAACCAGCCATTGATTTTGCTCACAATAGTCCCATAGGAGGACATATTGGGTGTCAAGAAGACACCAGTAAACTGGCAAAACATTTTACATGGCCAAAGATGAAGGAAACAGTAGCTTTGATCAAGTGCGACGTTGCCGACGTGTGTCAAGTGACAGGCAAGCCATCGCACCAAACACCTCCACCAGCGCCTCTCATTCCTATCACCGTGTCATGGTGAACCATTCTCACGTCTTATTATTGATTGTGTTGTCCTTTGCCCTAGAACCAAACAGAATTCAATACTTATTTACTATTATGACGCTGCAACATGCTATCCCAAAGCTATTCCTATGAGAAAAATTAAATGCTCGTGCTATTGTGAGAGCGCTGATGAAATTTTTTCTCCCAGGTTGGATGCCACAAGATACCAATCAGATCAGGGATCTAATTTCACTACTTCTAAGATCTTTCAGAGAAGCATTATCCCACCTAGGAATAAAGTCTGTACTTTCAACCAGTTGATCATCCACAGTCACAAGGGCTCTAGAGAGATTCATCAGAACTTGAAGTCATGATGAAGCTTATTTGTGACATTTTTCTAGAGACTGGGATGAGGGTAAACCTTTTCTTCTTTTGCTATGAGAGAAATGAGCAAGAAAGGTCTCGATTTAGTCCGTTTGAATTAATTTCGGACACTCAAGTGCGTGGTCCTCTCGCAGTGTTAAAAGCGTGTGGACCGTAAAATCAAATCCATCATTGAGTACTTCACCTTCATTAATGCAGCAACATTTGACAGCCGCTAGAGGAGCTATCTACGAAAAACCTAGTTTCAGCAAGCCCAAGCTAGAATGAAGCAACATTATTACAGCGTGCTGTCTCTCGTTCTTTTAAAGCAGGAGTTAAGGTGATGGCTCGGAAATTAGTAACCAGGTCATGCTCTACAAGCCAGGTATTGATGGTCCCCTGGAGTAGTGAAAAAGCTTAGGCGACGTAAATTATTTGGTAACGTACGCCTGGGAAAAAGAAATCTAGTCATGTGTACCAAATGTTAAACTCACCCAGCTTAAGGCATACTACAACTAGTCCCTCTAACTACTACTTTCTATTCATTCCCTAGGACAGAGGGAAGAAAACGTCAGTCTTACCTGACATCTCTAAGGTAATAAAGGATCGTTTAGAAAATTCTGTGACTCTACGTCACTAAGAACGATTTTTCTTAGTAACCATGGGATTGATAAAGCGGTGATATTAAAAACATGATTTTTGCATTTTCCCCATGAATTGTTCGGTGATGTTCGCTATACGTTGTACTCTGGGTGTACATTGACGTTGATGTACAGGGAAGCATCACCCATTAAGCAATCACCATATAGAATGATCCAACGAAGCATAAAGCAATTGAGAGAAAGGTTTGATTTTCTGTATCTCACGGACTTATAGAACGCAGTAAAAGTCCATTTGGGGCCATCTCCCTGTATTTTAGTGCCTAAACCGAAACGGTAGTTTCAGGATGTGCACGATTACAGGAAAGTGAACTCAGTCACCTTGCCTTGATGTATCCTCTACCTGCATGACGACCCTTATTGAATCGTGTGTCAAGGAGCCCATTTGTTCACCCGTTTAGATCTCCTTACGAGGCTATTATCAAGTCCCGGCTTACTGAACGTGCTCAAGAAATATCTGCTTTTTACCTGTTCAAGATTGATTGTTTAACTACCTCGTCACCCCCTCGCCCTATGGTAACAGCGGCTTCTCATTCCCAACGTATAATGAACGATTTGGACCCCACTAACTAGAAGTGAGTAGAAGCCTACCTTGACACTTAGTGGTGTACAGATGACGAGTGGGAAAACACTTGACCGTCTCAGAGCATTGTTTGAGATACTCGCGCACTACTAACTTCACTGTTAACTTAGCCAAATGTAGTTTTTGGTCCAAGCCAAGATTACCTATGCTAGGCTTTTTGATCGCCAAGGTGAGGTTGCGTCCTATTGCGCCTAAAGGTTCGTGCAATTTTATGAATTTCCAGTGCCACAGGATAGGAAAGGAGTACAGAGATTCCTGGGTATGGCAGGATATTATCGCAGTTCTGTCCCCAAAGCTTTTCTCAGAGATATGTTGGTTTAAGAGGGTTTTCTTTATTGGGGGGGGACCAGATATCAACCCCAGGGCTTTAATGTTAGATATGGGAGGGGTACCCAAAGAGGTGGGTAGGGCTAACAGATACGTAATAGTTGATTTACTTGTATGTTTCTTGGGGATGAGGGAAGGTGGAGGGAAACATTAGGATAAAACGTTGGAGGCGGCGTGTTTTTATAGGACAGCAAGTAGGAACAAACAATTATATGGGGGAAGGTGGGCAATTAGATTTTTCCGTAGGGTATCGTGAACTTCTGTTTGAAAACGTCTACTTCCGTTTGAGATGACGTGTGAGAGGCAAGGGGTTGGTCCTCTTCAGTGGTGTGTCCCTCTTGGAGTGATTGGAAAGCCTGATGAAGGAAGGTTTGATTGGGGGTTTGGGCAAGTGGTAGATGTGGGTAAAGTTTTTTTTTTTTGCAGGGAGCCGTCGGGGGCTCCGGGGTATGTAGAACCTTAATGAATTTTGTGAAATCACAGAGTCAAAAGTAGTATGTGTATTCTGTTTTTTTCTCTTATTGTTATGAGAACCATTTTATATAGGGGGTTTATATTTATATGTATATTGTGAGGATATGTTTTATACAATTCGAATCTTCATGTTAGATTTAAACCTTGTCTTACGTCTCTTTTTTATCGTATTGAAATGGGTACAATGACCTATGTACGAAAATATGAAAGTATTTGATGGTGTTTTAATTCCCTTCAATTTGACCTGGAAGGTCATGTTATATATGGAGTGTTAATAGGTAACATTAAATTTTTGTGTGTGTGTAGGTGTGTTTTGTGGGAACCACTTGCTTAGTAATAGTTCTATCATTGATGTAATTTTTTTTTTAGTTTATTTTGGTGAAAAGTCATTTAGAGCTTATTTCTATGTATGATCCAATTTGTTCTGTACGAACAAGTGCACATACACGTATGTGTGTATATGCATGCGTATATGTATACATATAATTATATATATATATATAAATATATATATATATATATAATATATATATAATATATATAAATATATATATATATAATATATATAAATATACATGTGTGTGTGTGGTGCTTGTAGGACCTATTTCCTACATGTTTTATAATGACTCCGACGTTTGTTTGGGAATCGGTTTTTTTAGTTGGGTTATTTTAGTAGAATTTGTTATATCACTGTGTTACAAGTTTTTTGTGTTGTACCTGACATTGTCTGACACTTTCTGTTTGGATGTTAATGTATTTAATTTTGTCTAGTTTTTTTTTTTAAGTGATAAGTCCTTTTTTTTGTGTTTTTGTTCTTTCTAGTATAATCCAGTCTGTGCTGGTAAGAAACATATGTGCACATACATGTATGTGTATATGTGAATGTGTATGTATATACATATATACAAGATTATAAGGACTTATTCCACATGTTTTAATGACTCCGACGTTCTGTTTTGTATCGGTATGTTTTTTTTTTTTTCCCGTAAACGTGGTTGGGTTTCATACGGTTAGAATTTCGTATAATACAGATATGTTAAAATGTTTTTTTTTGTTTTATTGTGGTGTACTGACAATTGTCTGTCACGTTTGGATTTGCAATTGTTGGTTGTATCATGTGTATGTTGTTTTTAAATAAAATATAAAAAAAAAAAAAAAAACTTTTTCTCAGATTGGCAGCTCCCTCTCCACTGAGCTTACTAGTAGCAAAGTTCAGTTTCACCAGGACTAGAATTGTTCAACTCGTTTAAGTCTTATTCGAGTCTTGAGACATAGCTAACTATTAAGAGCACTTACACGCATACACACACTTACTTGTAATATTTGTAATATCTTTATTAAATGTTAATGTAACCAACGGTACTTAACGTGAATTATAATATGTGATTGTGCTTTCAGTCACAATAATACTGAACTCCAGAGAGATTGATTTAATTTTCATTGCTGTGATTAATTTAATTTGATAATATACCTCTAGACTTAATAATTTATTAAATTTTTAATTTCTCTAGTTAGTAGCCTACCAAGTTGTAATCCTAAAGCACTAAATTGAATCATACAGAATTTTAATGGATAAATTGGGACAAGGATACTGACATACTTGTTACGAAAACCGAGTAACAGGCAGGATTGCAGAAGGGCAGTCCTTTCTAGTATTCACTGGAGATCTCTAAGATTTTAGAATCGCGCGTTTTTTTGTAACACACCCCATCAGATAGAGGCCACATTTTTTTTTTAATTCTTTCCAACTAACGAATTCTCGCATTACTATTTACAAACATGACATCTCCATTGCCTCCAGCCTTCCCATGTTGCACAAACATTTACCACCCCTGTTTAAACACACTTATAAGAGTGTTGTATAACTATATTCACATAATATTCCCCCTCTTGCTTCCACACGGACAAAGTTCTTTGTTTTCTACAGAAAATCCTCAGTGCACCCCTCAACCTTTTCCCTCGTTAGTTCTGTGATTTACCTCATCTTTCATAGACCAATCTGCTGACACGTCCACGTCATAAATATCTGAATAATATTCACCTCTATACTCCTCCCTCCAATCTGATATCCAGTCTCTCGTCACCTAATTTTTTTTGGGGGGGTCTTCATCAACCTTTCCTCTTTTTTTTCTTTCACTATTTACACTTTTAATTTTCTTCTTTACATACCCTACCAAACTCATCCACCAACGTCCTGCATTCGTCACCTCCTCCTCATGTTGTGTGTAATCATCCAAGCACTTGTTGGTGTATTCCCTGTTTTGGTGTCTCCCTTTGGTCCAGTCTCCCAGAGTCATTCCTGTCCCTTCCATTGTGAAAATTCCTTAAATCTCCTGTTGAGCCTCGCATACCTCTTGATCGTTTCTTCCCTAGTCTGATCACCAGTCTTGTACTGTTGTCTTTCTCCTAATATGGCTGTGCAGCAGTTTCTGGTCAAACTTCCATTCTCTACTGCACTTAGTTTTTGCCGTCCCATACACTCGGGTAAACCAAGGTTCTCATTGTCTTCCCATGTTCCGGTTGCATTGGGAACAAAACCTTTAACTCTGCCTCCTTGCATTTTGTTTGTTACTATTCCATCATTTTTTTCATTTACTAACTTTCCTGCCATTTCTCTCTGTCCCACACTGAACCTCCTGCAGAAAGATCATCATACCTGTATAGTCTTCCCCTTTCATGTTTGGCTTATCCCAATCGACTTCTGTTACCCTCTCCACTTGTAACGTCTACGATTTAATCAAAATTTTCAGAACTACGTGATCACTAGCTCCCAAGGGGGGCCCTCAATGGATGTCCTCATGTCTGAACTGCTCAAGGTGAGCACAAGGGTCCAGTCTTGCTGGCTCATCCTTCCTCTATTTGGTAGTGTCCCTGACGTGTTGATGCATGAGGTTTTCCAGTACTCACCATCCCATCATCTTGCCTCCATGTGTCAGGACCACCCCTGAGGCTTCCAGGTTTTCCCTTCGATCTCCCTGTGGGTTGAAATCACACATGACCAGTAACTTTGCTCCTACACGATTAAGCTCTTGCGTGGCCACCTCAGCCAGTGTGTCCACTATTACTCTTTGTTCTCTTCATATTCCTATCTTTGGCCTCCTGGGCAGTTTCTGTGGTGGGTTAACATCACGGCAATGACTGTGTGTGTGTGTGTGTGTGTGTGTGTGTGTGTGTGTGTGTGTGTGTGTGTGTGTGTGTGTGTTTGTGTAGATGTGAGTAACTCATCTAGTTGTGGTTGCAGGGGTCGATTCAAGCTCCTGGCCCCAGCCTCTTCACTCGCCACTACTGAGTCACTCTCACTGAACCATGAGCCTTATCATACCTCTGCTAAAGCTATGAAATGGATCCTGCCTCAACTATCATTGCTTCCCAAACTATTCAACTTCCTGACTTAAGAAATCGTAATGACACGATTGCAAACAAACCATACCCCCGGCCGGGATTGAACCCGCGGGCTGGAGTTTTGAGACTCTATGACCGCGGGTTCAATCCCGGCCGGGGGTATGGTTTTATTCAACTTTCCTGACTACTCTGGCTGAAGAAATACTTCTAAAATCCCTGTGATTCATCGGTCTTCAGCTTCCAACTGTGTCCCTTTGTTAATGTTCCTCATCTCTGGAACATTTGTCTCTGTCCACCCTTGTCAATTCCTGCACAGTATTTTACAATGGCGTTATCATGTCCTTTCCCCCGTATCTCTCCTGTCCTCCAGTGTCGCAGGTCAATTTCCTTAACCTTTCCACGTTAGGGGACATACCCCTTTAGACTCTTGGGACTAGTTCTTGTTGCAAACCTTTGCACTCCTCTCTATTTCTTTACTTGCTTTTCTAGATGTGGATCCAAACTGTGTGCCTCATACTCCAATATGGGCCTACAATACACAGTGTACGGGTCCTGAACGATTCCAATTAAGATGTTGGGAATTCTGTTCATAGGTTTGCTAGGCGCCCTATATGCTGCAGCCAGCCACACGAAATAGAGGAGAAATTTTTCCTGGTAGAGCATGGCCTGACAAATAGGCACAAGAGTTTTGCATATATGGGGGAGAAAATCAGAATGGGGTGGCACGTCCACAAGTGGTTCCTCAGGGGTCAGTGTTTTTGGGCCCCCTTGATGTTCCACAATTTTACATAAAACAACATAGATGAGGGAATAAAATAGGCGACATAAGCAAATTTGCTGATTACACCAAAGATAAGCCTTCCAATTCATTCTAATGAGGGTACACTACAGCACTTCCAGGATGATTTGAAATAGACTGATGCAATGGTCGGAGAAGTGGCGGATGCAGTTTAATATTGACAAATGCAAAGTTCAAATGTTGGACAGTTAAATAACCATGCCACTATAGCAAAATAATGTGGATTTAATACTACTGATTGCAAAAAAGGATTTAAGAGTTTCTGGTTAGCAGTAACTAAAACCAGACAACAGTGCATTAGTGCCCGCAATAAAGCTAACAGAATTCTTGGCTTCATATCTAGAAGAAAAAATAATAAGTCCTCAGGTTGTTCTTCAACTCTATATATCCTTGGTTAGGCTCATTTGGAACTATGCTGCTCATTCTGGTCACCGTATTACAGAATGGATATAAATGCTCTGGAAAACGTACAGAGGGGGATGACAAAGATGATCCTAGTATCAAAATCTTCCCTATGAGGACAGACTGAGTGGGCCCCGAATCTGCACTCTCTCGAAGGCTAGAATTAGGGGGGATATGATCGAGGTGTATAAATGGAAAACAGGAATAAATAAAGGGGATGTAAATAGCGTGCTGAAAATTTCCAGCCAAGACAGGACCGCAGCAATGGTTTCAAGTTGGAAAAATTCAGATTCAGGAAGGATATAGGGAAAACATGGTTTGGTAAAAGAGTTGTGGATGAGTGGAACAAACTCCCGAGTACAGTTATTCAGGCTTAAACGTTGTGTAGGTTTATAAATAGGTTAGATAAAATTCATGTGTGGTGTGGGTGGGTGCGAGCTGGACCTGACTAGCTTTTCCTGTTGGGTCTGGTGCCGTGCTCCTTCCTTGAGTGGAGGTGGCCAGACTGGGTGGGTCATTGGGCTAATCCGGGGGTGGGGAGACATGGACCTGCTCCCCATGGGTCAGTAGACCTGTTACAGTGTTCCTTCATTATTATGTTCTTATGTTTTTGTTCCCCTAGGGAAGAGTGCATCTAAGTTCCTTAGGAGCTGGGCAAAAGACTTCTCAAGGTAACTAGGGATCCCAGGGCAGCTAGTTTTCTATTCCAGTGAATCAGCGCTGGGTGCTCAGAGGGTTATTTTTGGGGACGCGCTCCAGCTCTGAGGAGCTGGATGAATTTTTCGCATCATAATCAGCGACCAACATGTAACAATTTTGTACTAGACATGTATCTCTCACACCTCATGTACTGTATATGCCATCTTTATATCACAATGTATCTCCAATTATATCATTATTATTAAATTTGCTGGGATTCTCCCGGGCCGGGATTTTCCAATGTTGGGCCCCGGCCTTGGCCCCCCA
>NW_026488021.1:0-15492 GCF_026875155.1 Cherax quadricarinatus | reverse complement strand
AAAACAGCACACCTGGCTACAACAATATCTGGCTAAAACAACCTTGGCTAAAACAATATCTTGGCTAAAACACACCTTGGGCTAAAACAATATCTTTGCTTAAACAACACCTTGGCTAAAACAATATCTGGCTAAAACAACATATTGGCTAAAACAATATCATGGCTAAAACAACACCTTGGTTAAAACAATATCATAGCTAAAACAACCCCTTTTCTAAAACAATATCTTTGTTAAAACAACACCATGGCTAAAACAATATTTTGGGTAAAAAAACACCTTGGGTAAAACAATATCTTGGCTAAAACAACACCTTGGCTAAAGCAATATCTTGGCTAAAACAACACCTTGGCTAAAACAATATCGTGGCTAGAAAAAGACCTTGGCTTAAACAACATCTTGGCTAAAACAACATCTTGGCTAAAACAATATCATGGCTAACACAACACCTTGACTAAAATAATATCTTGGCTAAACAACACCTTTGATAAACAATATCTTTGCTAAAACAACACCTTGGCTAAAACAATATCATGACTAAAACAACACCTTGCCTAAAACAATATCTTGGCTAAAATAACACCTTGGCTAAAACAATATAATGGCTAAAACAATATCTTTGCTAAAACAACACCTTGGCTGAAACAATATCTTTGCTAAAACAACACCTTGGCTAAAACAAAACCTTAGCTAAAACACCTTGTCTACAACAATATCTTGGCTAAAACGACACCTTCCCTAAAACAATATCTTGGCTAAAACAAACACCTTGGCTAAAAACAATGTCAACTAAAAAAACAACCTTGGGCTAAAGCAATATCACTGGCTAAAACAACACCTTGGCTAAACAATACTTGCTAAAACAACAGCTTGGCTAAAAACAATAATCTTGCCTAAAACACAAGCTTGGCTAAAACAATATCATAGCTAAAACAATATCATGGCTAAAACAACACCTTGGCTAAAACAATGTCTTGGCTAAAACAACACCTTGGCTAAAACAATATCTTGGCTAAAACGACACCTTCCCTAAAACAATATCTTGGCTAAAACAACACCTTGGCTAGAACAATGTCCCAATGCTAAAACAAACACCTTGCCTAAAACAATATCTTGGCTAAAACAACACCTTGCCTAAAACAACACCATGGCTAAAGAAACACCTTGGCTAAAACAATATCATGGTTAAAACAACACCTTGGCTAAAACAATATCATGGATAAAACAACACTTAGCTAAAAAAACAAAATCATGTCTAAAACAACACACCTTGGCTAAAACAATATCTTGGCTAAAACAACACCTTGGCTAAAACAATATCTTTGCTAAAACAACACCTTGGCTAAAACAATATCTTGGCTAAAACAACACCTTGGCTAAAAAAACACCTTGGCTAAAACAATATCTATGCTAAAACAACACCTTGGCTAAAACAATATCTTCTCTAAAACATCACCTTTGCTAAAACAACACCTTGGCTAAAACAATATCTTGGCTAAAACAACACCTTGGCTAAAAGAATATCTTGGCTAAAACAACACCTTGGCTAAAAGAATATCTTGGCTAAAACAACACCTTGGCTAAAAGAATATCTTGGCTAAAACAACACCTTGGCAAAAACAACACCTTGGCTAAAACAATATTATGGCTAAAACAACACTTTGACTAAAACAATATCTTGGCAAACACAACACCTTGGCTAAAACAATATCTTTGCTAAAACAACACCTTTGCTAAAACAATAACATGGCTAAAAGAACACCTTGGTTAAAAGATTATCTTGGCTAAAACAACACCTTGGCTGAAACAATATCTTTGCTAAAGACACACCTTGGCTAAAACAATATCTTGGCTAAAACACCACCTTGGCTAAAACAACACCTTGGCTTCACAACAACAATTTGGCTAATAAAATATCTTGGCCAAAACAATACCTTGGCTTAAACAAAATCTTGGCTAAAACAACACCTTGGCTAAAACAATATCTTTTCTAAAACAACAGCTTGGCTAAAACAGTATCTTGGCTAAAATAACACCTTGGCTAAAACAATGTCTTTGCTAAAACAACACCTTAACTAAAACAATATCTTGGCTAAAACAACACCTTGGCTAATGCAACGCCTTGGCAAAAACAACACTTTGGCTAAAACAATATTTTGGTTAAAAGAACACCTTGCCTAAAACAATATCTTGGCTAAAACAGCACCTGGCTAAAACAATATCATGGCTAAAAAACCAACACCTTGGCTAAAACAATATCATGGTTTAAACAACACCATGGCTAAAACAATATCTTGGCTAAAACAACACCTTGGCTAAAACAATATCTTGGCTAAAACAACACCTTGGCTAAAACAATATCATGGCTAAAACAACACCTTGGCTAAAACAATATCATTGCTAAAACAACACCTTGGTTAAAACAATATCATAGCTAAAACAACCCCTTGGATAAAACAATATCTTTGTTAAAACAACACCATGGCTAAAACAATATTTTGGGTAAAAAAAACACCTTGGCTAAAACAATATCTTCGCTAAAACAACACCTTCCCTAAAACAATATCTTGGCTAAAACAACACTTTGGCTAGAACAATGTCAATGCTAAAACAACACCTTGGCTAAAACAATATCTTGGCTAAAACAACACCTTGCCTAAAACAACACCATGGCTAAAGAAACACCTTGGCTAAAACAATATCATGGCTAAAACAACACCTTGGCTAAAAAACAATATCATGGGATAAAAACAACCCTTAGTTAAAACAAAATCATGGCTAAAGAAACACCTTGGCTAAAACAATATCATGGCTAAAACAACACCTTGGCTGAAACAATATTTTTGGGTAAAAAACACATAAGGCTAAAAAATATCTTGGCTAAAACAACACCTTAGCTAAAACAATATCTTTGCTAAAACAACACCTTGGCTAAAACAATATCTTGGCTAAAACAACACCTTGGCTAAAACAACACCTTGGCTAAAACAATATCTATGCTATACATCACCTTACGGCTAAAACGAATATCTTACCAAACTACACCTTGGCTAAACAATATCCTTCGCTAAAACAACACCTTTGCTAAAACAACACCTTTGCTAAAAACAACACCTTGGCTAAAACAATATCTTGGCTAAAACAACACCTTGGCTAAAAGAATATCTTGGCTAAAACAACACCTTGGCAAAAACAACACCTTGGCTAAAACAATATTATGGCTAAAACAACACCTTGACTAAAACAATATCATGGCTAAAAGAACCCCTTGGCTAAAACAATATCTTTGGTAAAACAACACCATGGCTAAAACAATATCTTGGCTAAAACAGCACCTTGGCTAAAGCAATATCTTGGCTAAAACAACACCTTGGCTAAAACAATATCGTGGCTAGAAAAACACCTAGGCTTAAACAACATCTTGGCTAAAACAACACCTTGGCTAAAACAACACCTTGGCTAAAACAATATCTTGGCTAAAACAACACCTAGGCTAAAGCAATATCTTTGCTAAAACAAAACCTTGGCTAAAACAAAACCTTGGCTAAAACAACACCTTGGCTAAAACAGCACCTTGGCTAAAACAATATCTTGGGCTAAAACAACGCCTTGGCCAAAATAATATCTTTGCTAAAACAACACCTTGGCTAAAACAATATCAAGGCTCAAACACCACCTTGGCTAAAACAACACCTTGGCTACAACAACAATTTGGCTAATACAATATCTTGGCCAAAACAATACCTTGGCTTAAACAAAATCTTGGCTAAAACAACACCTTGGCTAAAACAGTATCATGGCTAAAACAATACCCTTGCTAAAACAATATCTTGGCTAAAACAATATCTTGGCTAAAACAATATCTATGCTAAAACAACACCTTTACTAAAATAATATCATGGCTAAACCAACACCTTGGCTAAAACAATATCTTAGCTAAATTAACACCTTGGCTAAAACAATATCTTGGCAAAAACAACACCTTGGCTAAAACAATATCTTTGCTAAAACAACACCTTATCTAAAACAACACCTTAGCTAAAACAACACCTTGGGTAAAACAACAGCTTGGCTAAAACAGCACCTTGGCTAAAACAATATCTTGGCTAAAACGACACCTTCCCTAAAACAATATCTTGGCTAAAACAACACCATGGCTAAAACAATATTTTGGGTAAAAAAAACACCTTGGCTAAAACAATATCTTGGCTAAAACAACACCTTCCCTAAAACATATCTGGCTAAAACAACAACACCTTGGCTAAAACAATATCTTGGCTAAAACAACAGCTTGGCTAAAACAGTATCTTGGCTAAAATAACACCTTGGCTAAAACAATATCTTGGCTAAAACAACACCTTGGCTAAAACAATGTCTTTGCTAAAACAACACCTTGGCTAAAAGACTATCTTGGCTAAAAAAACAACACCTTGGCTAATACAACACCTTGGCTAAAACAACACTTTGGCTAAAACAATATTTTGGTTAAAAGAACACCTTGCCTAAAACAATATCTTGGCTAAAACAGCACCTGGATAAAACAATATCATGGCTAAAACAACACCTTGGCTAAAACAATATCATGGTTTAAACAACACCATGGCTAAAACAATATCTTGGCTAAAACAACACCTTGGCTAAAACAATATCTTGGCTAAAACAACAAGCTTGGCTAAAACAATATCCATGCTAAAACAACACCTTTGGCTAAAACAATTAATCATGCTAAAAAACAACACACCTTGGTTTAAACAATATCATAGCTAAAACAACCCCTTGGATAAAACAATATCTTTGTTAAAACAACACCATGGCTAAAACAATATTTTGGGTAAAAAAACACCTTGGCTAAAACAATATCTTGGCTAAAACACCACCTTGCCTAAAACAACACCATGGCTAAAGAAACACCTGGCTAAAACAATACATAAGTCTAAAACACCACCGTTGGCTAAAACAATATCATGGGTAAACACAACTCCTTGCTAAAACAATATCATGGCTAAAGAAACACCTTGGCTAAAACAATATCATGGCTAAAACAACACCTTGGCTAGAACAATGTCAATGCTAAAACAACACCTTGGCTAAAACAATATCTTCGCAAAACAACACCTTGCCTAAAACAATATCATGGCTAAAACAACACCTTAGCTAAAACAAAATCATGGCTAAAGAAACACCTTGGCTAAAACAATATCATGGCTAAAACAACACCTTGGCTAAAACAATATCTTGGCTAAAACACACCTTGGCTAAAACAATATCTTGGCTAAAACAACACCTTGGCTAAAACAATATCTTTGCTAAAACAACACCTTGGCTAAAACAATATCTTGGCTAAAACAACACCTTGGCTAAAACAACACCTTGGCTAAAACAATATCTATGCTAAAACAACACCTTGGCTAAAACAATATCTTCGCTAAAACAACACCTTGGCTAAAACAATATCATCGCTAAACAGAGGGAGGGAGACACCTTTGTAAAACAACACCTTGGCTAAAACAATATCTTGGCTAAAACAACACCTTGGCTAAAAGAATATCTTGGCTAAAACAACACCTTGGCAAAAACAACACCTTGGCTAAAACAATATTATGGCTAAAACAACACCTTGACTTAAACAATATCTTGGCTAAAACAACACCTTGGCTAAAACAATATCTTTGCTAAAACAACACCTTTGCTAAAACAATATCATGGCTAAAAGAACACCTTGGTTAAAAGATTATCTTGGCTAAAACAACACCCTGGCTAAAGCAATATCTTAGCTAAAGCAACACCTTGGCTAAAACAATATCTTGGCTAAAACAACACCTTGGCTAAAACAACACCATGGCTAAAACAATATCTTGGCTAAAACGACACCTTGGCTAAAACAATATCTTGGCTAAAACAACACCTTGGCTAAAACAATATCAAGGCTAAAACAACACATTGGCTAAAACAATATCATGGCTAAAACAATATCATGGCTAAAACAACACCTTGGCTAAAACAATATCTTGGCTAAAACAACACCTTTGTTAAAGCAATATCTTGGCTAAAACAAAACGTTGGCTGAAACAATATTTTGGCTAAAACAACACCTTGGCTAAAACAATATCTTAGCTAAAACAACACCTTGGCTAAAGAAATATCTTGGCTAAAACAACACCTTTGCTAAAACAATATCTTGGCTAGAACAACAAATTGGCTAAAAAACGCATTGGCTAAAACAACACCTTGGCTAAAACAATATCTTGAGTAAAACAACACCTAGGCTAAAACAATATCTTGGCTAAAACAACACCTTGGCTAAAACAACACCTAGGCTAAAACAACACCTTGGCTAAAACAACACTTTGGCTAAAACAACACCTTGGCTAAAACAACACCTTGGCTAAAACAGCTCCTTGGCTAAAACAATATCTTGTCTAAAACAAAGCCTTGGCAAAAACAATATCTTTACTAAAACAAAACCTTGGCAAAAACAATATCATGGCTAAAACAAAACCTTAGCTAAAACTACACCTTGGCTAAAACAACACCTTGGCTAAAACAATATCTTGGCAAAAACAACACCTTGGCTAAAACAATATCATTGCTAAAGCAACACCTTGGCTAAAACAACACCTCGGCTAAAACAACAGGTTGGCTAAAACAATATCTTGGCTTAAACAACACCTTGGCTAAAACAATATCATGGCTAAAACAGCACCTTGGCTAAAACAGCACCTTGGCTAAAACAACACCTTGGCTAAAGCAACACTTTGGCTAAAACAATATCTTTGCTAAAACAACACCTTTACTAAAACAATATCAGGCTAAAAACAACACCTTGCCTGAATCAATATTTGTGCTAAAATAACACTTTGGCTAAAACAATATCTTGGCAAAAACAACACCATGGCCGAAACAATATCTTTGCTAAAACAACACCTTATCTAAAACAACACCTTGGCTAAAACAACACCCAGGCTAAAACAACACCTTGGCTATAACACTATCTTAGCTAAAACGACACCTTCCCTAAAACAATATCTTGGCTAAAACAACACCTTGGCTAAAGCAACACTTTGGCTAAAACAATATCTTTGCTAAAACAACACCTTTACTAAAACAATATCGTGGCTAAAACAACACCTTGCCTGAATCAATATTTTGGCTAAAATAACACCTTGGCTAAAACAATATCTTGGCAAAAACAACACCATGGCCGAAACAATATCTTTGCTAAAACAACACCTTATCTAAAACAACACCTTGGCTAAAACAACACCCTGGCTAAAACAACACCTTGGCTATAACACTATCTTAGATCTTAGATAAAACGACCACCTTCCCTAAAACAATAATCATTGCTAAAAAACAACACTATATATAAACAATGTCAAGCTAAAAAACAACATCTTGGCAAACATATCGTGGTTAAAACAACACCTTGGCTAAAATAATATCATGCTAAAAACAAAACCTTCGCTAAAAAGAACACCTTGGCTAAAACAACAACCTATGCTAAAAAACAATATCTTTGCCTAAAACAACACCTTTACTAAAACAAATATCATGGCTAAAACAATACCCTGCCTAAAACAAATACCATGGCTAAAATAACATCTTGGCTAAAACACATCTTTGGCAAAAACAACACCTTAACTGAAACAATATCTTAGCTAAAACAACACCTTATCTAAAATAACACCTTGGCTAAAACAACACCTTGGATAAAACAACACCTTGGCTATACAATATCGTGCTAAAACTTACACCTTCCCTAAAACAATACTTGGCTAAAACAACACCTTGGCTAAAACAATGTCAAGGCTAAAACAACCACCTGGCTAAACAATAATCACCGGCTAAAACGACACCTTGGCTAAAAGCAATATCTGGTCTAAAACAACAGCTTGGCTAAAACAATATCTTGGCTAAAATAACAGCTTGCTAAAACAATATCATGGCTAAAACAGTATCATGGCTAAAACAACACCTTGGCTAAAACAATGTCTTGGCTAAAACAACACCTTGGCTAAAACAATATCTTGGCTAAAACGACACCTTCCCCAAAACAATATCTTGGCTAAAACAACACCTTGGCTAGAACAATGTCAATGCTAAAACAACACCTTGGCTAAAACAATATCTTGGCTAAAACAACACCTTGCCTAAAACAACACCATGGCTAAAGAAACACCTTGGCTAAAACAATATCATGGCTAAAACAACACCTTAGCTAAAACAAAATCATGGCTAAAACAACACCTTGGCTAAAACAATATCTTGGCTAAAAAACACCTTGGCTAAAACAATATCTTGGCTAAAACTACACCTTGGCTAAAACAATATCTTTGTAAAAACAACACCTTGGCTAAAACAATATCTTGGCTAAAACAACACCTTGGGTAAAACAACACCTTGGCTAAAACAATATCTATAGCTAAAAGAACACCTTGGCTAAAACAATATCTTCGCTAAAACAACACCTTTGCTAAAACAACACCTTGGCTAAAACAATATCTTGGCTAAAACAACACCTTGGCTAAAAGAATATCTTGGCTAAAACAACACCTTGGCAAAAACAAACACCCCCTTTTTTGGGGGGCTAAAACAATATTATGGAGCTCAGAACAACACCTTGGCCTTAAACATATCTTGGCTAAAACAACACCTTGGCTAAAACAATATCTTTGCTAAAACAACACCTTTGCTAAAACAATATCATGGCTAAAAGAACACCTTGGTTAAAAGATTATCTTGGCTAAAACAACACCCTGGCTAAAGCAATATCTTTGCTAAAGCAACACCTTGGCTAAAACAATATCTTGGCTAAAACAACACATTTGGCCTAAAACAACACCATGTCTAAAACAAATATCTGGTTAAACGCCACCTTGGCTAAAACAATATCTTGGCTAAAACAACACCTTGGCTAAAACAATATCAAGGCTAAAACAACACATTGGCTAAAACAATATCATGGCTAAAACAATATCATGGCTAAAACAACACCTTGGCTAAAACAATATCTTGGCTAAAACAACACCTTTGTTAAAGCAATATCTTGGCTAAAACAAAACGTTGGCTGAAACAATATTTTGGCTAAAACAACACCTTGGCTAAAACAATATCTTAGCTAAAACAACACCTTGGCTAAAGAAATATCTTGGCTAAAACAACACCTTTGCTAAAACAATATCTTGGCTAGAACAACAAATTGGCTAAAAAACGCATTGGCTAAAACAACACCTTGGCTAAAACAATATCTTGAGTAAAACAACACCTAGGCTAAAACAATATCTTGGCTAAAACAACACCTTGGCTAAAACAACACCTTGGCTAAAACAACACCTTGGCTAAAACAACACCTTGGCTAAAACAACACCAGCTAAAACAACCCCTAGGCTAAAAACAAAACTTTGGCTAAACAACAACACCTTGGCTAAAACAACACCTTGGCTAAAACAGCTCCTTGGCTAAAACAATATCTTGTCTAAAACAAAGCCTTGGCGAAAACAATATCTTTACTAAAACAAAACCTTGGCAAAAACAATATCATGGCTAAAACAAAACCTTAGCTAAAACAACACCTTGGCTAAAACAACACCTTGCTAAAACAATAAGTCATTGCTAAAGCAACACCTAGCAAAAAACGAACACCTCGGCTAAAACTAACAGGTTGCCTAAAACAATATCTTTGGTAAACCAACACCTGCTAAAAACAATATTCTTTGGCTTAAACAACACCTGGCTAAAAACAATATCATGGCTAAAACAGCACCTTGGTGCTAAAAAAAACAAACAAACCTTAGCTAAAGCAACACTTTGGCTAAAACAATATCTTTGCTAAAACAACACCTTTACTAAAACAATATCATGGCTAAAACAACACCTTGCCTGAATCAATATTTTGGCTAAAATAACACTTTGGCTAAAACAATATCTTGGCAAAAACAACACCATGGCCGAAACAATATCTTTGCTAAAACAACACCTTATCTAAAACAACACCTAGTCTAAAACAAACACCCTGGCTAAAACAACACCTTGGCTATAACACTATCTTAGCTAAAACGACACCTTCCCTAAAACAATATCTTGGCTAAAACAACACCTTGGCTAAAGCAACACTTTGGCTAAAACAATATCTTTGCTAAAACAACACCTTACTAAAACAATATCATGGCTAAAACACACCTGATAAAACAATGTCAAGCCCTATAAAAAATAAACAACATCTTTGGCTAAAACAAATATCGTGGCTAAAACAACACCTTGGGCTAAAATAATATCATAATCTAAAAAACAAACCTTCGCTTAAAAGAACACCTTGTGCTAAACCAACACCTAGGCCTAAAAACTATATCTTTGCTAAAACACACCTTTACTAAAACAATATCATGGCTTAAAACAACACCCTGCCTAAAACATACCTTGGCTAAAATAACACTTTGGCTAAAACAATATCTTGGCAAAAACAACAGCCTTTGGCTGTAAACAATATCATTGCTAAAAACAACAACCTTATCTAAAATAACCATTGGCTAAAACACACCTTGGAATTAAAACAACACCTTGTCTATACAATATCTTGGCTAAAACGACACCGTCCCTAAAACAATATCTTGCTAAAACAACACACTATGCTAAAACAATGTCAAGCTAAAAAAACACCTTGGCTAAAAACAATAACACACGGCTAAAACAACACCTTGGCTAAAACAATATCATGGCTAAAACAGCACCTTGGCTAAAACAACACCTTAGCTAAAGCAACACTTTGGCTAAAACAATATCTTTGCTAAAACAACACCTTAACTAAAACAATATCATGGCTAAAACAACACCTTGCCTGAATCAATATTTTGGCTAAAATAACACTTTGGCTAAAACAATATCTTGGCAAAAACAACACCATGGCCGAAACAATATCTTTGCTAAAACAACACCTTATCTAAAACAACACCTAGGCTAAAACAACACCCTGGCTAAAACAACACCTTGGCTATAACACTATCTTAGCTAAAACGACACCTTCCCTAAAACAATATCTTGGCTAAAACAACACCTTGGCTAAAGCAACACTTTGGCTAAAACAATATCTTTGCTAAAACAACACCTTTACTAAAACAATATCATGGCTAAAACAACACCTTTACTAAAACAATATCTTGGCTAAAACGACACCTTCCCTAAAACAATATCTTGGCTAAAACAACACCTTGGCTAAAACAATGTCATGGCTAAAATAACACCTTGGCTAAAACAATACCACGGCTAAAACAACACCTTGGCTAAAACAATATCTTGGCTAAAACAACAGCTTGGCTAAAACAATATCATGGCTAAAACAATATCATGGCTAAAACAACACCTTGGCTAAAACAATGTCTTGGCTAAAACAACACCTTGGCTAAAACAATATCTTGGCTAAAACCTACACCTTTCCCTATAACAATATCTTGGCTAAAACAAACTCCTTGGCAGTACACAATGTCAAGCTAAAACAACACCTTGGCTCAAACAATATCACGGCTAAAACAAAACACCTTGGCTAAAAACAATATTTGGCTAAAATAACAGCTTGGTGCCTAAAACAATATCAGGCAAAACAATATCATGGCTAAAACAACACCTTGTCTAAAACATGTCTTGGCTAAAAGCAAGCACCTTGGCTAAATCAATATCTTGGCTAAAAAACGACACCTTCCTAAAACAATATCTGGCTAAAACAACAAACCTTGGCTAGAACAATGTCAAGGCTAAAAAAACACCTTGGCTAAAACAATATCACGGCTAAAACAACACCTTGGCTAAAACAATATCTTGGCTAAAACAACAGCTTGGCTAAAACAATATCATGGCTAAAACAATATCATGGCTTAAAACAACACCTTGTCTAAAACAATGCTTGGCTTAAAACACACCTTGGCTAAAACATATATTGGCATAAAACTGACACCTTCCCTAAAACAAAAACTAGGCAAAAACATCAACACCTTGGCAAAGAACAATGACAATGCTAAAAAACAACACCTTGGCTCAAACAATATCAACGGTCATAAAAACAACACCCTTGGCTAAAACAGATATCTTGGCTAAATAAACAGCTTGGCTAAAACAATATCATGGCTAAAACAATATCATGGCTAAAACAACACCTTGGCTAAAACAATGTCTTGGCTAAAACAACACCTTGGCTAAAACAATATCTTGGCTAAAACGACACCTTCCCTAAAACAATATCTTGGCTAAAACAACACCTTGGCTAGAACAATGTCAATGCTAAAACAACACCTTGGCTAAAACAATATCATAGGCCTTTAAATACAACACACGCCTAAAACAACACCATGGCTAAAGAAACACCTTGGCTAAAACAATATCATGGTTAAAACAACACCTTGGCTAAAACAATATCATGGCTAAAACAACACCTTAGCTAAAACAAAATCATGGCTAAAACAACACCTTAGCTAAAACAATATCTTGGCTAAAAAACACCTTGGCTAAAAAACACCTTGGCTAAAACAATATCTTGGCTAAAACAACACCTTGGCTAAAACAATATCTTTGCTAAAACAACACCTTGGCTAAAACAATATCTTGGCTAAAACAACACCTTGGCTAAAAAAATACCTTGGCTAAAACAATATCTATGCTAAAACAACACCTTGGCTAAAACAATATCTTCTCTAAAACAACACCTTTGCTAAAACAACACCTTGGCTAAAACAATATCTTGGCTAAAACAACACCTTGGCTAAAAGAATATCTTGGCTAAAACAACACCTTGGCTAAAAGAATATCTTGGCTAAAACAACACCTTGGCAAAAACAACACCTTGGCTAAAACAATATTATGGCTAAAACAACACTTTGACTAAAACAATATCTTGGCAAACACAACACCTTGGCTAAAACAATATCTTTGCTAAAACAACACCTTTGCTAAAACAATATCATGGGCTAAAAGAACACCTTGGTAAAGATATATCTGTCTAAAACAAACAACACCTTGGCTGAAACAATATCTTTGCTAAAGACACACCTTGGCTAAAACAATATCTTGGCCAAAACAATATCTTGGCTAAAACACCACCTTGGCTAAAACAACACCTTGGCTACAACAACAATTTGGCTAATAAAATATCTTGGCCAAAACAATACCTTGGCTTAAACAAAATCTTGGCTAAAACAACACCTTGGCTAAAACAATATCTTTTCTAAAACAACAGCTTGGCTAAAACAGTATCTTTGCTAAAACAACACCTTGGCTAAAACAATATCTTGGCTAAAACAACACCTTGGCTAATACAACACCTTGGCAAAAACAACACTTTGGCTAAAACAATATTTTGGTTAAAAGAACACCTTGCCTAAAACAATATCATGGCTTAAACAAGCAACCTGGCTAAAACAATATCAGGCTAAACAACACCTTGGCTAAAAAACATATCATGGTTTTAAACAAACACCATGGCAAAAACAATATCTTGGCTAAAACAACACCTTGGCTAAAACAATATCTTGGCTAAAACAACACCTTGGCTAAAACAATATCATGCTAAAACAACACCTTGGCTAATACAATATCATTTTTGGGCTAAAACAACACTTGGTTTAAAACAATATCATAGCTAAAACAACCCCTTGGATAAAACAATATCTTTGTTAAAACAACACCATGGCTAAAACAATATTTTGGGTAAAAAAAACACCTTGGCTAAAACAATATCTTGGCTAAAACAACACCTTCCCTAAAACAATATCTTGGCTAAAACAACACCTTGGCTAGAACAATGTCAATGCTAAAACAACACCTTGGCTAAAACAATATCTTGGCTAAAACAACACCTTGCCTAAAACAACACCATGGCTAAAGAAACACCTTGGCTAAAACAATATCATGGCTAAAACAACACCTTGGCTAAAACAATATCATGGCTAAAAATACAAACACCTTGCCTAAACAACACCATGGCTAAAGAAACACCTTGGCTAAAACAATATCATGGCTAAAACAACACCTTGGCTAAAACAATATCATGGCTAAAACAACACCTTGGCTAAAACAATATCTTGGCTAAAAAACACCTAGGCTAAAACAATATCTTGGCTAAAACAATACCTTGACTAAAACAATATCTTTGCTAAAACAACACCTTGGCTAAAACAATATCTTGGCTAAAACAACACCTTGGCTAAAACAACACCTTGGCTAAAACAATATCTATGCTAAAACAACACCTTGGCTAAAACAATATCTTCACTAAAACAACACCTTGGCTAAAACAATATCTTCGCTAAAACAACACCTTTGCTAAAACAACACCTTTGCTAAAACAACACCTTGGCTAAAACAATATCTTGGCTAAAACAACACCTTGGCTAAAAGAATATCTTGGCTAAAACAACACCTTGGCTAAAACAATATCTTGGCTAAAACAACACCTCTAAAACAATATCTTGGCTAAAACAACAGCTTGGCTAAAACAGTATCTTTGGCTGAAATAACACCTTGGCTTAAAACAATAACTGGCTTAAAACCAACACCTTGGCTAAAACCATGACCATTGCTAAAACAACACCTTGGCTAAAACAATATCTTTGCTAAAACAACACTTTGGCTAAAACAATATTTTGGTTAAAAGAACACCTTGCCTAAAACAATATCTTGGCTAAAACAGCACCTGGCTAAAACAATATCAAGGCGAAAACAGCACCTGGCTAAAACATATCATGCTAAAACAACCCCATGGCTAAAACAATAGCATGGTTTAAGACAACACCATGCTAAACAATATCGTGGCTAAAAACACACCTTGGCTAAAACAATATCTAGGCATAAACAACACCTTGCTAAATCATATCATGCAAAAACACCCTTTGCTAAAACAATATCATTGGCTAAAACCACACCTGGTTAAAACAATATCATAGCTAAACAACCCTTTTCTAAAAACATACTTTGTTAAAACATTCCTAAAAAAATATTTTGGGAAAAATTTAAAAAAAAACCTTGGCTAAAAACCCAATTTGGTTTAAAAAATACGAAAACCCTTGGGTTTAAAAAATACAGGGCTAAAAACAACCCCCTTGGCTAAAACAATACTTGGCTAAAAAAAACCGCTTGGCAAAAAAAGTATTTTGGCTAAAATAACCCCTTTGGTTTAAAAACAAAAATTCTTGGTTTTAAAAAAAACCCCTTGGCTAAAACAATGTCTTTGCAAAACAACCCCTTTGGCAAAAAACAATATTTTGGCAAAAACAACACCTTGGGCTAATACAAAAAACCTTTGGGCTAAAAAACACTTTGGTTTAAAAAAATTTTTTTGGGTTTAAAAAAAGAACACCTTGCCTAAAAAAAAATTTTTGGGTTTAAAACGCACCTGGCAAAAAAACAATATCTGGCTAAAACAACCCCCTTGGTAAAAAAAAAACTTGGTTTAAAAAAACACCGGGCAAAACAATTTTTTTTGGCTAAAAAAAAACCCCTTTTGGTTTCTTC
>NW_026488010.1:0-21314 GCF_026875155.1 Cherax quadricarinatus | reverse complement strand
CCCACGTATCGAACTCCACGGAAAACTCAAAACTGCTCCTTACACTGCCCCTCACACTGCCCCTCACACTGCCTCTCACACTGCCCTCACACTGCCCCTCACACTCCCTTTTTCACACTGCCTCTCACACTGCCCCTCACACTGCCCCTAACACTGCCCTCACACTGCCCTCACACTGCCCCTCACACTGCCCTCACACTGCTCTCACACTGCCCCTCACACTGCCCCTCGCACTGCCTCTCACACTGCCCCTCACACTGCCCCTCACACGGCCCCTCACACTGCCTTTCCACATGCCTCTCACACTGCCCCTCACACTGCCCATCACACTGCCCCTCACACTGCCCCTCACACTGCCCCTCACACTGCCCCTCACACTGCCCCTCACACTGCCCCTCACACTGCCCCTCACACTGCCCTCACACTGCCCTCACACTGCCCCTCACACTGCCCCTCACACTGCCCCTCACACTGCCCCTCACACTGCCCCTCACACTGCCCCTCTAACTGTAACAAAGCAGATTCTCTCCTCGAATCATCCCTATGTCAGTTTCTGATAAATATTGGGTTGAGAATTTTTTTTAACAGTGGTCCTTAAAGTGTGTCTTCCTAAATATTCCCTTTGTTTGTCTTACGTATTATGTTCGTAATTCAGATGTTAGTGAATAAATATTACAGGATAGCGAAGGAATAAACAATGAAATATCAGTGATTCATTATTATTTTGTTGAAAGAAACAATTGTAACAGGAAACAAATTTTTAAAAAAATGCGTTAAAATACGAGATTAACTCTTGCCGATGCTTCCTCGTCGAAAATTTTCCATTGTGCTTTTCTCTAGATATTTAGCCTAAAATAAATTGCATTGTTTCTTTTTCAAATCGTTAATGATCTAATTTTGGGTAATTTATTGTTGTAAAATATATTAGTATTAACTGAAGATAAACTGGGTTTAAACCCTGTTAAGAGTTTTAGAAGAGGGGTTTGAATAAGGTGAAAACTTTTGGAGGGAGACATAGGAGACTGAGGCGTGGGAAAAACAAAAGGGCGTAACCTGTCCCTTTCTGCCCTTTGAAAAATTTTTGTTTGGGTTAATGTTTTCCGGCAAAAAGGGGTTTTACAACTGTTGTTTTTATGTATTCATTTTAGGGAAAAACATATATTGATGAACAAAAATGTTTTTTAAAAAAAATTAGAAGTAAAAAATTTGCTTTGGGAAAACCGGGCCCAAGCGTAACTTTAATGCCTTTCATAAAGTTGAATTTATGGGGGCCAAAGTCCCCAGCTGCGTATTTTTAAAAAGTTAATACAAAAAAGTTGGATGTCGGGGGAAAGGCTCTTTCAATTTGCCCTGACAAATTAAAAAGTCTTTCCAATAAAATCCACACTAGGTACCAAAAGTCCATCCCCATTATTAAAGGGAAAATCCCCTCACTCGAAGGTCTGTACTTCCCGATGCGACCGGGTTGCAATTTTGGGGCGGAAAGTTAATAACCCTTCTCTTTGTTGTTTAGACCCATTTAACAGACAAAAACCCAAGGTTTCCCAAAAAACAGTACAGATCTGCGAAACCCTAGTCATGGGCAAAATTCGCCGCTTAAACCTGAGCAGAGTGCGGACTTGACTACGCCCCTGCTGGCCTTTGGGAGGGATTTATATTTTCAAAAAACATGGCGAAAAAGTTTTTGTGGGGAAAGGGGGGTGCACAGGTTTTGTGCCTTGAATTGGTCCCATGGTGAATAACCCCTTTCAGCCCTGCACAAGTGCTTTTACCCCCAATTATTTTTGTAAACCCTGGGGGTTTTTGGGGAAATCAAGAACTGTTTGGTGTGGCGAAAAGGGTTTTGCCTATTTTTTTCGTAAGTTGAGATCAGTTTGGAGTGAAAGGAAGGGGTTGGTTGAAAAGGTACCGGGAACGGGAGGGGTGGGACGTTAATTCAGCAATAGGGTTTTCCCCAAACTCATCGACGTTTTTTCTAGGCTTTTAAACATGGGTAGGAAAGTCCAAAATGTTGCCTTTTGGGCGGACGAGGGGCCCTGCGGAAAATGTTTTTGGGAACAGAAAGGGAACTGTACCCCGGGCTGGGGGCCCTTGGTAAATGGACGGAGGGGGCAAAGCAGCTTGGGCCGGAGGGTACGTTCACGCTCAAAAGACTTGGGGCTTTCCACCCCGTTTTAAACGCATACTGGACGAAATTTAGGACGCAGGTAATGGTGTACTACCCCTGGGCAGCGAAGACTTGAAAGGTTAGGGGGGGTTTTTCAAAAGGGACCATATGGGGGCCCCCGTGGGGGAGATGGCAGCGGAAAAACGGGAAAATAGGTAGTGGATGGGGGAAAGACCGGAACCGGAGGTGGGTCATGCTTGAGTCACCTGTCCCATAAAAAGTGGAAAATTTTTTCCGGGAGTGGGGAAGTGGGAGCGCGGCTCCCAAATTTGGGGGGAACCACCCCATCCCCTGTCACAGTTAGTGGGATGTGAGGAAATTCCCCTTGGAGACCGGGAAAACTTTTGGCAGAGGGGGAAAAAGTCCCGGGTAGAGGGGGGCCTACTGGGGGAACGTAAAGGGAAAAAATTTCCTTTTTAGAAGAAGGTTTTTTCCCGAGGAAAAATTTGGGGATTTTAAAGGAAAAAGTCCTGTTCAGATTGAAGATAGATTTTAAAGGTTTGGGCCCAAAATGGCAGATGACTCACCAGGATGGGGGAAAGTGATTGAGGTGAATGCTGGGGATTCACAGGGGGGGCATCCATTTGGATTTGGGAAAAAGGGAAATGCGGAGAGTGTAAAAACCGAAAAAGGGGGGCAACATATTTGACCCAGATATTTTTGGGGACCCCGGCACGGAGACCGGGGAAAAACCCGGGGGTTGATGGGGTTTTGCATGGGGGCTTAAAGGTACGCTTGGTCCGGTGTTTGGATGGGGAAGCCACAAGGGGGCAGTGGGGGAAAAAAGGGGGAAAAAGGGCAGACACACGGAAAGCGGTCAGTGAAAGGGGGAAATGGGCAGAGGGGGGAAATCACATAAGTGGGTTTTTTCCGGGGGCATGACAGTGAATTTTAAATGGATTGTGCAAAGTGAGAAGGGGCTGGGGGTAAAGAGTTTTTTTAATACGTTATGCTATGGGAATTTTTTTTTGTGCGGGAAACCAAATTTAAGCTGGGGGAAAATTGGTTTTTGGATGGGTACGGAGGTTTTTGTGATTTTTCGGAGCAAAAAATGAAGGGAGGGGTGGGAATCCTGACCGAGAGACAAACCCCTTTTGTTTTTCTTAGGAGGGGAAGGGGGGGGGGGTCGGGGGGTTTTTTAAAAAATAGAGGGGTGGTGGAGAGGGGGGGTTTTTGGCCCATTTTATTTTGGGTGTTTTTAAGTCCCGGCTGAAAAATGATGAAAGGGGTTAAGAAGGGAATTTGTAATAATTTTTTGGTAAATTATTTGGGGCCCATTACCTTTAAATGACAATATTTGGGGGACTGGAACTGGTGGGGGCAAAAGGAAGGATGGGGAACCCGAGGGGGGCAGGGGGGTTTTTTGGAAAGGTTTAGGGGTCTATTGAGAGGTGTGGGTTTTGAGGGATTAGTTGATGGAGGGGGGGCGGGATAGGCACACATTTCATTTAAAAGGGCTTCTGCAGGGACTGATGGGTTTTGTATGTGACGGGGTGGGGTGTGAGGGGGGACGCGGGTGCAGAGGGGTGAATTTCGTTTTTTCAGATCACAGGGGGGTTTATGTTGTTTTAAAAATTGGGGACGGTTTCCCTTTAAAAAAAATTTTTGGGGGGTACTGGAACCCTGAATGAACGACTACTGGGTGGGGGGGGGAGGGGGGGGATTTTGAAAGTTTTTTGGGGGGAAATTTTTATGGGGGGGGGGGGGTAAGGTGCAAGCGATTTATTGGGGGGTTTGGGTTTTTGGGGGGTTCCCGAAGGGGGAGAAACAGGCAATATTATGGGGCGGGGGGGAAAAAAAGGGGAAAGGGAAGGGAACATAGGGCCCCTTAAACCCGAAATTTAGGGGGCGGTTGCAGGGTTTGTTATGAGGGGGTTTGCTTGGTAGGTGTTTTAATCCAAGGGGGGAAAATTTGGGAAGGGTTTAAAGGGGAAAGATAAGAGATATGCAAAAAGAGGGGATTTGATGGGGGCTTAAGGGTTTTGGCAAGGGGGGTTTTAGAGGGGGCGTTTTGGGGTGACGGGCCCGTCAGCCTGTGGTTCGGGGCCAGGGGAGACGCAGGTTGGAAATTTGGAGATGAAAAGCTGGTAGTACACATAAACTTAGGTGGGTATACAAAGGGGGCAATTGCAAACAAAATGAGGGTATGAGGGGTTTTCTGGATATTTTGGTTTTGGGAAAAATTTTGCGGATTTGGTAGGAGTGAACGGTGGGGAAATTTAAGAGATTGGGAGAGAATGAAATTTTTGTGTGCGAGGGGAATTGGTCGAAAGGCATTGGGGGGGGGAATAATTAAAAGAGGGGGAGGTATGGGAAAGGCTTTGGGGGAACATGGCGAGGGGGTTTAAAGTCCCAAAGGTATAGAGGGTTTTACCTTGGGGAAATTTTTATGTGAAGATTGGAGTGTGTTAAAGGAAATTTTTTTAAAGTAAACCGGGAGGAATGTGTTAAAAAGTGGGGGGAAAGGATGGGTGGTTGCAGCGTACGCCCTACAGTGCGGGAACACAGGGCGTTGTCTTTTGTTATGTGTGATTAAAAGATATTCGCAAAAATTTTGGGGGGAACGGGTTTGAAGTGCGTATAGATAGAGTTTTGCGAGAGGCAGAAGGGGGTGCCTGGGGGACATGTTGGGGGGCATGGAATAATAAAAGATTTTTGGAAAGTATGGGGGGGGGAAAAATAAAGGTGGGGGAGGTTTTTTCTTGGGAAAGGATTGGCGGGGAAAGCGTATGATTGCGTAAAAACGAGGGGCACTGTGATATTTTAGGGAGGCGGGGTTTTGGGGGGAAAAGAGAGGGTTTGCGGGGGAAATTGAGATTTTGGTAAAATGGGGTTGGTGAAAGTGTGCAGGTGAAGGGGGAAAGGGGGGGAGAGGGGGTTTAAAAGGGTTTAGGGGAATTAGGCGGGGTTTGTCCTCTGTTAAAACTTTTGTTTGCTTGAAAACCCGGGACCCTTTTACAGTGCGGGGGGGAAATGTTTGGGGGTTTGGAAATCGTGGTGTGGAAAAAGGGAAGGAGGGGAATAATGGGGTTTATGGGGAAATTTTTACAACAATTCAAAATGAGCAGGGAGGAAAGTTTAATGAGGTGGAGGATGTGTTTGGGGGTTTTTGAAGGAGTTACATTTTTTTAAAAGAAAAATTTTGGAAAAAAAACCCGAAATTTTTGGGTCTTGGGAAATTTTGGGTTTAGGGGGGGGCGGTTGGGAAACGGTTTGAAATTGGTTTGTGTAGGGGGAATAGACAAAAGGGTGTGTGGGATAATTTATATGGGGAACCCCCGGGGGGGGAGGCAAAAAGGGGTTAATTCGGGGGAGGGCGTGGATGGGTTGGTGGGTGGTTTAAAAGTTTTGAGCCCCAAAATTTTTTAGGGTTAAAAACGTGTAATAGTGGTAAATGAATTTAAATAGTATGGTTGGCATGTGGCAGAAAGATTTTTGTGGGCGGGCCCGGACATAAAAAGAATGCAAAAAAAGGTTTTTCGTTATATATGGGGTTCTGGGTGTGACGGTTTGGGGTAGGAGTTTTTGGTTATCCTCCCGGGGCGAAAAAGGTGGTTTGGGGTTTTAATGGGTTTATAAGTTTAAAGGGGTTAAAGTGTATATACCTGAAGGGGGGGGTTTCCCCGGGAGGGGAAAAGGTTTCGTGGGGGGGAAAAGGGTTTGTGCAAGCATTAAATGAGGAGGCAACGAAGGTGAGGGGTAGGATCAAGTGAAAAAGTGTAAAAGGATTTTGCTGCGGCCATTTTTTTTTTGTTGGAAAAATCCTTTCCAAGGAAAGGGGGGGGGGGGTTTTCTGGGGGTTGCTGTAGGGTGAGGGTGAGGGTGTTTGGGCAAAATTTTGGGGCCATAAACCCAATTTTAATCAGGGGGAACTTTTGGGGAAAGGGTTTCCCGGGGGGGGGTTTCAACCAAGAGTAAAAAGGGAAAAGGGTTTCTTTTCCTTCAGGGGAATACTGCCGTCGGGTGTGGTGCTTAGGGAGAGAGGGTTTATGGTGGAAAGGGCGTAGTAGGGGGTTTTGGGGTAGGGAGGGGGAAAGCTTTTCATGTAAATATATTTTTGTAAAAATTTGGAGTTTTTAAACGGGGTTGGGTGGGTGGGATTTTGAGGGGGGTTTGGGGGGGGGGAGGGATTCCCGGGATTTAAAGGGGATTGAGTTTTGGGTGTGGGGGGGTTTTGGAAGAGTCTGTTCACGTGTTTGGTTGACATCATAACGAATTTTGTTTTTTGGAAAACCCTGGGCCAATGAGGGGGGAAAATTGGGGGGATTGGGTGGTGGGGAAAAAAAAGCGTTGGGGTGCCCAAAAAGTACAAAAAAACTTAGTCGAAAAAAGGGGGAATTTTTACGGAAAAATAATGGGGGGGGGGGGCCCTTTTTCCCGAAGGAAATCGAAACATGAATTTTCAGAGGTTTGTTTGGTTGGGGTGAGGAAAAAAAAAAAAAAAAAGGGGGGGGTGTTTTAAAGGGAAATTTCCCGGGGCTGCCAAACCCGGGCCCCGTCAAATTTTGGGGAAAAAATTAGGGGTTTTCCCCCGATTTTGGTGTGAAATGGCAGCGTTTGGGGAGTGTTGTTTTAAGGTTTTTTTTGGTGGTTCGTTTAAGGGGGAAAAATTGTTTTAAAATTTTTTATGGACATGGGGAAAAAAAGCCCAAAATTTGTGTGAATGTGAAAAAAAATACGGTCCTACTCAGGCCCGGGTTTCCCGAGGGATGTGATTTGGGAAAAAATTAAAATTTGGAAAAAGGTTGAAAAGTATTTCAGGGCTGGGGGTTTTTATTAAAACAAAGGAAAATGCGGAAAGGGTTTTAAAAAATTTCTGTTTTACCAAATGTAAGCCCAAAAAAATGAAAATTAAAGTAATGTGTTTTGATTTTTTTTCATACATCAAGTTTTAATTTTTGCAGTATGTAAGAGGGAATTTCATGAACCCGTATGGGTTTTATATTAAAAATTCGGGTGAAAGTTTAAGGAATATTTTTGGAAAGTGAGGGGGATATAAGGGGCGGTTTTTTGATGTACCAAGTGTTTTAAAAGGGGTTTGGAAGACTTAAGAAATCGTAATGACCCCCGATTTAACCCAAAAAAAACCTTTCCCCCCCCGGGGTTTAACCGGGTCATAGAGTTCCCAAAACCCCCCAGGGCCCCCTCGCGCAACCACCTTTGACCAGCTAGCCCCAATAAGATTCATCCACCCAGGTTATTTCACACCATAGGGAAAGGGTTTGCACAGGGGACCTCGTGACCACAAATGCAAGTTTTTAAAAGACGAATCTCCCTAGCGTGGGGTGCAACTTAGCTCAAGTCCCCTTTCCCGGGCCCCAACATGGGGTTAAGAAATCCCTTAAAGACACGATTGCAAATAAACCCCTACCCCCGGCCGGGATTGAACCCCCCGGGGCTTTGAGCTCCAAACCCCCAGCCCGTCGCGCTAAAACCCCGACCAGCTAAGCCCCCAATAAAAATTCAAACCAACCCAGGTATAAATTTCTAAAACCTAGGAAGGTTAGCACAAAGGCCCCCTCTGTTTACCAAAAAAAAAGGTTTTTAAAAGGGCGAAATCCCAGCAGGGGTGGCCCTGACGAACCTAGCTCAAGTCCCCCTCCTGCCCTCCCAAAATGACCCAAAAAAATCGTAATGACACGATTTTCAAAAAAAAACCATTACCCCCCGGCCGGGGTTGAAACCCCCGGACATAGAGTCTCAAAACTCCAGCCCGGCAAACGTTTTTCATTTCGTTTCTTTTGTCATGTTGACGGCCAAAAGGGAAAGGGGCTTTAGTAGATTCCCTCCCCGGCCCCCTAGCTGGAAAAATTTTTTTTGTAAAAAATTGCATTTTGGTCACAGAGGGGCCTGTGCTAACCTTCCCCTTGGGGTTTTGAAAAAAAAACCTGGGGGGATGAATCTTATTGTGGCTTAGCTGGGTCTAGGGTTACGCGACGGCTGGAGTTTTTGGGCTCTATTTCCGCGGGGTTTAATCCCCGGGCCCGGGGGTATGGGTTTTGGGGTTTGGATGGTGAGGAAGGAATGCTGGGGGTCGTAGAATAAGAATATAGTTTCTTGTTTTTTAAATTAATGTTTTTTTAGTAAAGGGCTATGTATTAAATTTTTTTTAAATGGGGAGAAAAAAAAGTTTTTTTACTTAAAAAATTTAAAAATTTTTTTTGAAAAAAATTCTAAATATACTGATTGTGTTTAAATTCGCTTGTAGGATGTTTTATGTTTTTTGCTTGTAGGATGAAGAAGTGTTTGGTTTTGCTAGTAGGATTATGTTGTTTTGTTTTTCCCGTAGGATGATGTAAATGTTTGGTCACTTGTAGGGTGATGTTGTGTTTTTTTCACTTGTAGATGTAGTGTTTGTTAAATTGTAGGATGATGTAGTGTTTTTTCACTTGTAGGGTGATGTAGTGTTTGTTCCCCTTTTAGGTTTATGTAGTGGTTTTTTTCACTTTTAGGATTTTAGTGTTTGTTCATTTTTAGGATGAGTAGTGTTTGTTCCCTTTTAGGGGGGTTTTTTTTTTTTGTTTTTTACTGGGAGGATGATGTGTGTTTTTTTTCACTTGTAGGAAAGATTAATTTTTTTGTTCACTTGTGGGGTGATGTTTTGTTTGTTCTCTTTTTGGGAAGATGTATTTTTTGTTCAAAATTTTAGGATGAGTAATTTTTTTCATTGTGGGGGTGATGTAGTGTTTTTTTCACTTTTAGGATGATGTAGTGTTTTTTCACTTGGGGATGATGTAGTGTTTTTTCACTTTTGGGAAGATGAGTGGGTTTGGGTTTTCCCTTGTTTTGGATGAGTAGTGTTTTTTTCCTTGGGTGATGTAGTGTTTTTGTTCACCCTTTTGGATGATTTAGTGTTTTTTTTCACTTTTTGGGGGATGTAGTGTTTTTTTTTACTTGTGGGAAAGATGTAGTGTTTGTTCATTTTTTAGGATGATGTATTTTTTCAAAATTTTAGGATGATTTTAGTGTTTGTTCCACTGTAGGATGATTTTTGTGTTTGTTTATTTGGATTTTGGAATTTTAGGGGTTTGTTACTTTTGGGAAAGGAAGTGTTTTTTCCATGTAGGAGGAAAGTTTGTGTTTGTTTTACTTTTGGGGTGATGTAGTGGGTTTTTTCACTTGTAGGGTGATTTTTTGTTCACTTATTGGGGGTGATTTTATGTTTGTTCACTTTTTGGGATGATGATGTTTTTTTCATTTTTTAGGATGATGTTAGGGTTTTTTCCCTTGGGGTGATTTTTAGTTTTTTGTTCCCTTTTAGGATGATGTAGTGTTTTTTTCACTTGTGGGGTTAGTTGTGTTTGTTCACTTTGGGGTGATGTAGTGTTTTTTTCACTTTTTAGGGTGATTTTAGTGTTTTTTTCACTTTTGGGATGATGTAGTGTTTGTTTTTCTTTTAGGATGATGTGTTTTTTTCACTTTTTGGATGATGTGTGGGGTTTTTTCACTTGTTTGGGTGGGTGTAGTGTTGTTCAAAATTTTGGATGATGGGAGTGTTGTTCACTTGTGGAAGATGTAGTGTTTGGGTTTACTTGTAGGATGATGTGTTTGTTCATTTTTGGGGTGATGTTGTGTTTGTTACTTGTGGGTTTATTGGTTTGTTCACTTGTAGGATGGAAAGTTTTGTTTGTTCACTTTGGGGTATGTAGTGTTTGTTCCCTTGTAGGATGATTAGTGGTTTTTTCACTTGTGGGATGATTAAATGTTTTTTTCCCTTTTGGGATTTATGTAGTGTTTGTTCACCCTTTTAGGATGATTGTAGTGTTTGTTCACTTGTTGGGGGTGAATTTTAGTTTTTTGGGTTTACTTTTAGGTTATGTGTTTGTTCCTTGTGGGGTGATGTGGGTTTTTGTTCACTTGTGGGATAAGGTTGGTTTGTTCACTTGTAGGATGATGTAGTGGGTTTTTTCACTTGTGGGATGATGTTAGTTTTTTGTTCCCCCCTTGGGGAAGATGTAGTGTTTGTTCGCTTGTAGGATTATTAGTGTTTGTTTTGCTTTTAGGATGATGTAGTGTTTTTTTACTTTTTAGGATTTATGTAGTGTTTGTTCGCTTTTTAGGGGTGTTTGTGTTTTTTCGCTTGTAGGATGTGTAGGTTTGTTTTTGCTTGTAGGATGATGTACTGTTTTTTCGCTTTAGGATGAATGTAGTGTTTTTTTTCGCTTTTTAGGATGATGTATGTTTGTTGCCTTTTTAGGTATTAATGTTTTGTGTTTTTTTCGCTTGTAGATTGATGTAGTGTTTTGTTTTGGCTTGTAGGATTATGAAATGTTTGTTTTCCCTTTTAGGGGGGAATGGGAGTGTTTGTTCGCTTTTTAGGAAATTGTGTTTGTTCGCTTTTTGGTTTAATGTATGTTTGTTTTACTTTAGGATGATGTAGTTTTTTGTTCGCTTTTAGGATAATTAAGGGGTTTTTTCGCTTTGGGAGGATGATGTAGTGTTTTTTCGCTTGAGGATTTTAATGTTTGTGTTTTTTTTTTCTTTTGGGTTATGTAGTTGTTTGTTCGCTTGTAGGAAAGAAAAGGAAATGTTTGTTCGCTTGTAGGGGTGAGTAGTGTTTTTTTTTCGCTTGTTGGATGATGGGAAGTTTGTTTTTGCTTGTAGGATAATGAAATGTTTTTTCGCTTTTGGATGATGTTGTTTGTTCGCTTGTAGGATGAAAAGGGGGTTTTTTGTTCGCTTTTTTTGGAAAGAAGATTTTTTTTGTTCGCTTTCAGGAAGAATGTTTTGGGGTTTTTTTCCCCTTTAGGAAGATGTAGGTTTGTTCGCTTTTTAGGAAAGAATTAGTGTTTTTTTTTCGCTTGTTTGGATATTTTTAGTGTTTGTTCGCTTGTAGGGAGGGTTGTTGTGGTTTTTTTCGCTTGTTTGGGGTTTAAAGTAGTGTTTGTTTTGCCCCGTAGGATGATGTAGGGGTTTTTCGCTTGAAAGGGTGTGGAAATGTTTGTTTTTGCTTGTAAAGGGTTTAATGTAGTGTTTTTTTCGCTTTTTAGGGTTTTGTAATGTTTTTTCCTTTGGAATGAGTAGTGTTTTGTTCGTTTTGGGTGATGGTTTGTGTTTGTTCCCCTTTTTTAGGGTGGGTGTAAATGTTTTTTTCGTTGTGGATGTAATGTAGTGTTTGTTCGCCCCTTTTAGGATATGTAGTGGTTTTTTCGCTTGTAGGATGATGAAGTGTTTGTTCGCTTGTAGGATAATGTTGGTTTGTTCGCTTGGGAAGGGGTGATGTAGTTTTGTTCGTTGTTGGAGGAAAGTAGTGTTTGTTCGTTTTTAGGAGGAAAAGTTTGTGTTTGTTCGCTTTTAGGGAAAGAAAAGTAGTGTTTGTTTGCTTTTAGGATGGGGAAGTAAATGTTTGTTCCTTGTAGGGGGGAAGTAGTGTTTTTTTCGCCCTTTTTAGGGTTGAAGTAATGTGATTTTTTTCCCGTGGGAGGATAAGTAGTGTTTTTTCGCTTGTAGGATGATGTGTGTTTGTTCGCTTTTAGGATGATTTTAGTGTTTGTTTTTGCTTTTTTTGGATGATGTAGTGTTTGTTCGCTTGTGGGATGAATGTAGTGTTTTTTCGCTTGTTTGAATGAGTAGTGTTTGTTCGCTTGGGGAAGGGGTTAGTGTTTGTTCGCTTTTTGGGATGAAAAGTTTGTGTTTTGTTCGCTTGTAGAAGGGTGTTTGTGTTTTTCGCTTGTGGGATGATGTAGTGTTTTTTTTTTCGCTTTTGGGATTTTAAAGTATTGGGTTTTTTCGCTTTTGGGATGAAAGGGGTGTTTGTTCGCTTTGGGAAGAATGTAGTGTTGGGGTTTGCTTTGGTTTGGGAAAAGAATGTAGTGTTTGTGTTCCGCTTTTTGGGGGTGGGAAAGAAGTGTTTGTTCGCTTTTGGGGAAAGAAGTTAAATGTTTGTTCGCCTTTTTGGGAGAATGTAGTGTTTTTTCGCTTTTGGGAAAAGAATGAGTGTTTGTTCGCTTGTGGGGTGAAAATTTGTGGTTTTTTTCGCTTGTGGGGTGAGTAGTTTTTTGTTTTGCTTGGGGAAAGAAAGTAGTGTTTTTTTTCGCTTTGGGAAAGAAAGTAGTGTTTTGGGTTTTTTTTTGTGGGATGAATGTTGTTTTTTTTTGTTCGCCCTTTTAAAAGATGTAGTGTTTGTTCCTTTTGGGGGGAAAAATTTTGTGTATTTTGTTTCCCCTTGTGGGGAAAGAATTTAAATTTTTTGTTCGCTTGTGGGATAAATGTTTGTGTTTGTTTTCCCTTTTGGGGAAAGAATGTAGGGGTTTTTGTTCGCTTGTGGGATAATGTGGGTTTGTTCGCTTGTAGAAAAGAGTAGTGTTTTTTTCGCTGTGGGGAAAAAATGTAAATGTTTTTTTGGGTTTGCTTGTAGAAAAAGATTAGTGTTTTTCGCTTGTGGAAGAATGTAGTGTTTTTTTCGCTTTTTTGGGAAAGAAAAGTAAATGTTTTTTCGCTTTTAGAAAAGATTGGGAAATGTTTGTTCGCTTTTTGGGGGAATGTAGGGTTTTTTTCGCTTGTTTGAAAAAAAATTTTAGTGTTTTTCGCTTGTATAAAGAAAGTAGTTTTTTTTTGTTTTGGGTTGTGGGGTGAATGTATGTTTGTTTCGCTTTTTGAAAATGTATTTTTTGTTTTTCCTTTTAGAATGATGGGTGTTTGTTCGCCCCTTTTTGGGGGGAAAAGTAGTGTTTGTTCGCTTGTAGAATGATGTAGTGTTTGTTTTTCTTGTTTGGGGTGAATGTAGTGTTTGTTTGCTTTTGTGGAAAGATGTAGTGTTTGTTCGCTTGTAGAATTTATGTAGGTTTTGTTTGGGGTTTGCCCTTTTGGGGTGAAGTTTGTTTTTCGCTTGTTTGAATGATGTAGGTTTTTTTTCGCTTGTGGGAAAGAATGTGTTTTTTTTCCCCTTTTTAAATGACCCCAGTGTTTTGGGTTTGCATGTTGAATGATGTATGTTTGTTCGGGTTTTGGGGTAATTTTTAGTGTTTTTTTTCGCTTTTTAGAATGATTTTATTTTGTTCGCTTTGTAGAATGATGTAGTGGGTTTTTTCGCTTGGGGATGAAGGATTTTTTGTTCGCTTTTAGAATGATGTAGTGTTTTGTTCGCTTGTGGTTGGGGGAATTGTTTGTGTTTTGTTCGCTTGTAGAAAAATGTAGTGTTTTTTTTCGCTTGTTTGAAATGGGAAGTAGGTTTTTGGGTTAAAAATTTTTTTCGTTTTTGGGGGATGAAAGAAGTTTTTTGGTTTTTGTTGTGAATGATTTTATTGTGTTTTTTTTCGCTTGTGGGGTGAATGTAGTGTATTTTTTTCGCTTTGTAGAATGATGTAGTTTTTTTCGCTTTTAGAATGGTTTAGTGTTTGTTCGTTTTTGGGATGGAAAGTAGTGTTTTTTCGCTTGTAGAATGGGTGTAGTGTTTTTCGCTTGTTTTGAAAGATGTATTGTTTTTGTTTTGCTTGTGGGAAAAGAAAAGTTAAATGTTTGTTCCCCTTTTTAGAATGGGTGTAGTGTTTGGTTTTGCTTTTGGGAAAGATGTTTGTGTTTTGTTTTGCTTGTAGAATGATTTAGTGTTTTTTTTCGCTTGTAAATGATGTAGTTTTTGTTTCGCTTTTGGTGAAAAAGGGGGAAAGTAGTGTTTTTTTCGCTTGTAAATGATTTTAGGTTTGTTCGCTTGTAGAATGGGTGAGTGTTTGTTCGCTTGTGGGATGAATGTTAGGTTTTTTTTCGTTGTTTGAATTTATGTGTGTTTTTTTTCGCTTGTGGGTTTAATTTGGGGGAAAGGGTTAATTGGGGTTTTTCGCTTGTTTAAAAGAGTAGTGTTTGTTCGCTTGTAGAAAGATTTTAGTGTTTGTTCGCTTGTGGGGTGAATGTATTTTTTGTTTTGCTTGTAGAAAGATGTAGTGTTTTTTTCGCTTGTAGGAGAATGTTTTGTTTGTTCGCTTGTGGGAATGATTAGGTTTGTTTTGCTTTGGGGAAGAATGTGTGTTTTTTTCGCTTGTGGGGTGAATGTATGTTTTTGTTCGCTTGTGGGATGAAAGTTAGTGTTTTTTCTCTTTTGGGATGAATGTTTGGTTTTTGTTGCTTGTTTGGGGTGAATGTAGTGTTTGTTCCTTGTGGAATTTAATTTTATGTTTTTTTTTCTTGTGGGGTGAATGTAGTGGTTTTTTCTCTTGTGGGGTGAAATGTATTTGGGTTGTTCTCTTTGGGTGAATTTTTGTGTTTGTTTTCTTGTTGGGGGAAGAAGGTTTTGGGTTTTTTCTCTTGTGGGAAAAATGTAGTGTTTTTTTCTCTTGTGGGATTTAAAGTGTGTTTTTTTTCGCGGGGAGGATTTAATTTTATTTTTTGTTCGCTTGAGGATGAATGTAGTGTTTGTTTTTCCTTTTTGGGATGAATTGTAGTGTTTGTTCTCTTGTGGGTTTATGAATGTTTGTGTTTTTTCGCTTTTAGGTTTAATGTTTGTGTTTTTTCGCTTTTAGGATGAATGTTTAGTGTTTTTTTTTGCTTGTAGGATTTAAAGTAGGTTTTGGGTTTTCTTGTTGGGAAAGGAAAGGGAAAAGTTTGTTTTTCCTTTTTTTGGGGTGAAATGTAGTTTTTTTTTTTCGCTTTGTAGGAAGGGAAAGTAGTGTTTGTTCGCTTTTTTAGGGGAAAAGAATGTAAAGTTTTTTTCGCTTTTTGGTGAAAAAGTGTTTTTTGTTCGCTTTTTAAGTTATGTAGTGTTTTTTTTTTCGTTTTTAGGAAATGTAGTGTTTTGGCGCTTTGGGGGGAATAATGGGGTGTTTGTTCCTTGTTGGATGAAAGAAAATTTTTTGGGTTTGCTTGTTTGGGGTGAATTTATGTTTGTTCGGCTTGTAGGAAAAATGTAGTGTTTGTTCGCTTTTTTAGGAAAGAAAAAATAGTGTTGTTCGTTGTAGGATGAAAGTTAGTGGTTTTTTTCGCTTGTTGGGGGAAAGAATTTAAATGTTTGTTCGCTTTTAGGGTGAAAGAAATTTTTTTTCGTTGTAGGGGTGAAATTTTTGTGTTTGTTTCGCTTTTAGGGTGAATGTAGTGTTTGTTCCCCTTTTGGGGTGAAGTTTGTTTTTGGGTTTGCTTGTTTGGATGAATTTTAAGGTTTTTTGTTCGCTTTGGGGGAAATGTAGGGGGGTTTTGGGTTTGCTTTTAGGGTTAAAAGGGAGTGTTTGTTTCGGGGGCTTTTGGGGAATGAATGTATTTTTTGTTCACTTGTAGGATTTAGTAGTGTTTTTTTCGCTTGTGGGAAAGAAATTTTAGTGTTTTTTTGGAAAATGAGGGGGTGGGGGCGAAAACATTTGTTTTAAAATTTTACTGTGTTTAGTTTTTCTGTGGTGAGGGGTTTTTGGGGATTTGGTTTTTTTCCCAACCTTTATTTTTTTTTCGTAATTTTTTGAGAATTGTTTTGAAATTTTGTATTTGTAATGAAGTTTTTAAAATACAATAATAATAAGGGGTGGGAAAGAAAATTTTTTGGGTAAATTTAGAATGGGGCTTCGTACATTCGTTTTATGTAAAATGTCAAAAACCTGTGAATTTTTTGGGTTTTATTTTCATATTTGGGGTTTATGGGGTGCCAAAATTTTTTTAAAGTAAATTAAAAACCCCCCCGTATAAGAAGCTGTGGGCCTTTTCTTTTGTTTAGTTTTAAAAGTATGTTTTTGTGGGATGGGTTTGGGGGTTTTTTTTTTTTTAAAAATTGGGGGGGGGGAAAACAAACTTTTTTTTGTTTAACTTGTTTTCTTTTGTTTTAAAATTTTTTTTGCTTTGGTAGGGAATGTTGGAGCTTTTTTTTGTTAATTTAATGGTTTTTGTTTCATTTTTTACAAGTCTACATGTATTTAATTTTGTATTGCTTTTTAAATAAAATATAAAAAAAAAAAATACTAGGATTTCAATGACAGCTTTCCCTAAGACTACTGGGGGTTTTCTAGGAAAAAAAAGCCTTCCAGAACACCCCAAACAAAAAAATACGGGAAAATCACTTAAAACCGGGGGGGCTGGCTGCTAGGATGGGGCCTAATTCACGGTTAATGATGTTTCTTTTCCCCGGCGCGAAAAACACTGCTTGACCCTTAAACAACGGGAGCTAGTACCTGCAGCCCCGAAAAGTCTGCCTTCCGGGGGCATGGCAAGCAGCTGAAAACAAGTTTTTTAGGCCCCCAACCAAGAACGACTTTTTTGATTTCTAAGCTTATTACATTTTTTTTTTCTAAACCAAAATATAATCTTAATAGGAAAAACTTACTAATTTTCATTAGACTTGTAAAAACGAACACAAAGGGGTATCTAGTGGGGCCCGCCCCACCTTGCCCAAAACCCCGATAACAAAAAGCAAAGTTTGTTCCTTTTGGGGTGATTTTTAGTTTTTTTTGTTTTGCTTTAGGATGATTTTAAATGTTTGTTTACTTTTTAAGATGAAGTAGTGGGTTGTTGCTTTTAAGGGGTTGGGTGTGTGTTTTTTCGCTTTTAAGATGAAAAGTAAGTGTTTGTTCACTTGTAGGATGATGTAAGTGTTTGTTCGTTGTAGGATGAAAGTAGGGGTTTTTGGGTTTGCTTGGGAGGATGATTGAGTTTTGTTTGCTTGTAGGTTTTTGTAGGGGTTTGTTTTGCCTTTTAGGATGAAAGTTTGTGTTTGTTCGCTTTTTAGGATGATGGCCCTTTTTTGTTTTTCCCCTTTTAGGATGTTTGTGGGTTTTTTGCTTGAAAGGGTGATGTGTGTTTGTTCGCTGTAGGATGATGTAGTGTTTGGGTTTGCTTGTTAAAGGGGAAAGGTGTTTGTTGTTTGTAGGGTGATGGAGGGGTTTGTTCGCTTGAGGAAAGAATGTAGTGAAATTTGTTTTCCTTGTAGGAAGATGAAAGGTTTTTTCCTTGTAGGTGAATTGGGGTGGGTTTTTTTTGCTTTTAGGATGTTTTATAAGTAGTTCCTTGTAAAAATGGGGTAGTGTTTTTTTCACCTTTTTAAAGGGTGAAAGTAGTGTTGTTCACCCTTTTAAAGGGGATGTAAAGGTTTTTTCACTTGTGGGATGATGTAGTGTTTGTTTTCCCTTTTAGGGTTGGTGTTAGTGTTTGTTTTACTTGTAGGGGTGATGTATTTTTTGGGTTTTCCTTTTGGGGGAAAAAGATGTATGTTTTTTCGCTTGTAAGGGAAAGTGAAATGTTTTTTCACCCTTTTAGGAAATGAAGTAGTGTTTGTTCACCCTTTTGGGATGATTTAGGGTGTTTGGGGGCCCCTTGTAAGGGTGGAGGGGGTGTTGTTCACTGTAGGATGATTTAGGGGTTTGTTCGCCCTTTGGAGTGTAGTGTTTTTTTTCCCCTTTTTTAAAGGGTTATGTAGTTATGTTTTACTTTAGGTGATGTTTGTGTTTTTGTTCACTTGGGGGGATTAGTTTTTTCGTTCCCCCTTGTAGGAAAAGAGTAGTGTTTGTTCACTTGGAGGATGATTTTAGTGTTTTTTTCCCCTTTTAGGTGATGTATGGGTTTTTTCACTTTTAGGGTTATGTAGTGTTTGGGGTTTACTTGTAGGAAAGAAGGAGTGGGGTTTTTTTCCTTGTAGGATGATGTAGTGTTTTTTTCACCTTGTTGGAAGGGTTTTTAGTTTTTTGTTTTGCTTTTGTAGGATGATGTTTTTGTTCGCTTTTTTGGATGATGAAATTTTTGTTCCCCTTGTTTGGGTGAGTAGTTTTTTTCGTTTTAGGAGATGTAAATTTTGTTCGTTTTGGGAGGAAAGAATGTAGTGTTTGTTCGCTTTTTAGGATGAGGGGTGTTTGTTCGCTTGTAGGATGAATTTAGTTTTTTGTTTTGCCCTTTTAGGATGGGGTGTAGGGTTGTTCGTTTTTTAGGTTTAATGTAGTGTTTGTTTTGCTTTTTTGGATGAAAGTAGTGTTTTTTTCGTTGTAGGTGATGGGAGTGTTTGTTTTGCTTTTAGGATGGTAGTGTTTTTTTCACTTTTTTTAGGATATGTAGTGTTTTTCGCTTGAGGATGATGTAGGTTTTGTTTTTTTCGCCCCGTGGGGGTAATGTAGTGTTTTTTCACTTTTTGGTTTATTGTAGTGTTTTTTCGCTTGAAAGGAAGAATGTAGTATTTGTTCGCTTGTAGGATTGTATTTTTTGTTCCCCTTTTAGGGTGAAAGTAGAGTTTTGTTTTGCTTTTAGGATGAATGAATGTTTTTTTCGCTTTTAGGAAGGGGGCAGTGTTTTGTTCGCTTGTAGGATTTTCGTGTTTGTATTTTTGCCTTTTTAAAGGGTGTGTAGTGTTTGTTCGCTTGTAGGAGATGTAGTGTTTGTTCGCTTTTTTTTTAGGGGTGATGTAGTGTTTGTTCGTTTTTTAAGGGTATGTAGTGTTTGTTTGTTTTTTGGATGAAATTGTTTGTGTTGGGTTTACTTGTGGGTGATTTTAGTGTTTGTTTGCTTGTAAAGGAAAGAATGTAGGGTTTGTTCGCTTTTAAGGGGTGATTAGTGTTTTTTTGCTTTTTAAAGGTTTATTTAGTGTTTGTTTTTCTTTTAGGATGATGTAGTGTTGGGCACTTGTAGGGTTTATGTTTATTTGGGTTTACTTGTTTATGATTTTGTTTTTGTTCACTTGTAGGGTGTGTAGTTTTGTTCACTTTTTAGTTTAAAGTAGTGTTTGTTTACTTGTGGGATGATGGATGTTTTTTCGCTTTTAGGATGATTTGTGTTTTTTGTTCCCTTGTAGGATGATTTTATGTTTTTTCCTTTTTGGGGGTGATTTTTGGTTTTTGGGTTTTTTCACTTTTTGGATGTAGTGTTGTTCACTGTAGGATATGTAGTGTTGGGTTTGCCTTTTTGGATTTATGTAGTGTTTTTTTCACTTGGGAGGTGATGTTTGTTTTTGTTCACTTGTTTGGATTATGTATGTTTGTTCACTTGTAGGTGGGTGTTTGTGGGTTTTTTTACGGAAGGGGGGATGTGTGTTTGTTCACTTTGGATGATGTTTAGTGTTTTTTCCCCTTGTTGGATGGGTTAGTGTTTGTTCACTTTTTGGGGTTTATGTAGTTTTTGTTCTCTTTTAGGATGTTTTATAGTGTTTGTTTTACTTGTAGGGGGGTTTGAAGGGGAGGGTTTTTTCGCTTGTGGGTGATGTAGTTGTTTTTTTTCGCTTTTGGATTAAAAAGTGTTTGGGTTGCTTGTAGGGAAAAATGTTGTGTTTTGTTCGCTTTAAGGGATGAAAGTAGTGTTTTTTTTCGGGTTTTTAGGGGTGATTTAGTGGGGTTTTTTTCGCTTGTAGGTGATGGGAATTTTTTTTTTGTTCGTTTTTAGGATAATGGAAGTGTTTTTTCCCCTTGTAGGATGAAAGTAGGGTTTTGTTCGCTTGTAGGATGAAGTAGTGTTTGTTCGCTTGGAGATTGGTAGTGGGTTTTTTGCTTGTAGGAAAATGTAAATGTTTTTTCGCTTGTTTGGGGGAATGTAAATGTTTTTTCGCTTGTAGGATGATGTTGTGTTTGTTTTTTCTTTTTAGGGAAATAATGTAGTGTTTGTTTACTTGTAGGGTGAAGTATGTTTTTTTGTTCGCTTTTAGGATGAATGTAGTGTTTTTTTCGCTTGTAGGAATTTTATGGTAGGTTTGTTCGCTTTGGGAGGATGAATGTTTTGTGTATGGAAATGGGTGGGAAAGAATCATTTTTTTATTTTTTACTGTTGGTTTTTGTTTTTCCTTTTGGGGGGGAGTTGGGGACTGGGTTTTTTTCTTAAAAATTTAAATTTGGGGTTCCCCGCAATTTTTTTTAGGTGTTATGTAAATTTTGTTTTTTGTAAATGAAGTTTTTTTATACAAAAAATAATAATGTGGGAAAGAATTTTTTTAAAAATTGGGGAATGTCTTTTGTACATACAGTTTTTGTGAAATGTAAAAAACTGGACATTCTTTTGGGGTTATATGAATATTGTGTTTATGGGCTGCAATTTTGGGTTTTAAAAAATCCCACCTTAAATTTGAAGCTGTGGGCTGTCTTTAGTTTAGTTAAATGTATGTTATGTGTGATGGTTGGGTTTTTTGGGGGGATATCAAACTTTTTTTAGTTGAACGTGTGTTTTTTATGTATAAGTTTAGTTTCTAGGTAGGGAAGTGGAGCTTTTTGTTTTTTATATATAATGGTTACGTTTCATATTTTTACTTGTCTACATGTATAATTGTGTATTGCGTTTTAAATAAAATATAAGAAAAGTACATAGGATACAATGACAGCTTACCATAATGATACTGGGGTTATTCTAGGACACGAAGCCTTCCAGAACACCCCAAACACCAATACGAGTCACTAATAAACCGTGTGGCTGCTATGAGTAGTGGACTAATTCACGGTTAATGATGTTTCTTTCCCCGGCGCGACAACCCTGCTTGACCCTTAGCAAAATGAGCTAGTACCTGCAGCTCGACGTCTGCCTTCCAGGGGGCATGGCACAGCAGCTGAGTCAAAATTTTAGGCCAACAGAGAACGACTTTGTTGATACTAAGCTTATTACATTTATGTTTCTAGCCTAACTATAATCTTAGACTAGGTAACACTTTACTAATGTTTCATTAGACTTGTAATACGAACACAGGTGTAGTCAGTGGCCTGGCACACCTTGCCAAACCACGATAATCAAATAGCAACGTACAAATAATGCAGAAGAGATAAAAAAAAATTACAATTTCCTTCACCAAAACAAGCTGCTGTTTACAACAGATGCAGCGCTGCATGACCCTTGTGGGTTTACGCTTGGTTTTCATTTTAATATATGTATATATAAAATATATATATATATTTATATATATATATATATATAATATATATATATATATATAATTATATATATAATATATATTATATATTATATATATATAATGTTTCCGAATATGTAAAACTGGTCAATTAGCAAGAACTCATTTAAAATTAAGTCCCTTTAAAAAAAATTTCTTATACGTTTAAAGATATATTTTTTTCATTAATGTTGATGTAAAAAATTTATAATTTTGAAATAAAAGGAACTAGAAAACTTACCTAACCTTATTATAACAAGCGCAATTTATTTTAGCCTAACCCCCAAATAAATATTTTTAGATTTGTTTACAATAATTTTTAAAACTAAACAAACACAGTGAAATATATTTTTTTTTGTTAGGTTCAGAATGATTTTTGGGGAAATCATTGCCCCAACCCCC